>APFE031247143.1:71391-81541 GCA_000404065.3 Pinus taeda | reverse complement strand
GGGGGGGGGGAGGGGGTGGGAATGCCCCCACACCCCACCGTCAAGGATTGGGATCCAAACACCGTTGAAAAATGACCTCTGAATTAGGAAGATAATCAAACTCCACATCCAACAATATCCTAATTGCAGATTAATTATATCAACTCCATCGATGCTTCAATTGTTGAACAATTCTTCCACTTTCAACCTGGTTGTTTCTCATCTTCCTCTTCATACTTCAATACCAATTGAAACTGATTAGAATCTCAGTTTATCCCTAGTTACAACTTTTGTTAACATATTTGTAGGATTCTGGCTAGTGTGTATCATTTCCAACTTCAATTGTCCATCTTCCAACACTGACCGTATGAAATGGTACTTGAATTGTATATGTTTAGTCTTCGAATGAAATCCTAAGTTATTTGCAAGATGAAGACACTTTGGTTGTCACTGTATAACCTGACCATCTCTGTATTGTTTCCAAATTCATCCATAAACCTTTGTAAACAAATAATTTATTTACTAGCCTCTGTAGTAGCAGCATATTGTGCTATCGTTGTTGAAATTGCAACAATGTTTTGCAATTTTGAAACCCAACTGATAGTTATTCCACCTATAGTAAACACATATCTTATGGTTCTCCTCGTGTTATCTCTATCACCTGCCATATTTGCATCAACATATCCTTGTAGATAAATGTTTAAACCACCAAATCATAATGCTTGATTTGTGGTACCTCTCCAATACCTAAGAATTCACTTTACTACCAGCTAATGCTCTTTTCTTGGATTGTTCATATACATGCTTACAACTCCCATTGCATGTGGAATATCAGTTCTTGTGTAAACCATTTCATACATTAATCTTCCAACTGCTGATGCATATGAAACTTTATACATATAATCCATCTCTTCCGGAGTCTTGGAACACATCTCCTTACTTAGTTTGAAATGGCTAGCCACAGGTGTGCTAACTGGTTTTGCATTCTGCATATTAAATATCCCCAATACCTTTTCTATGTACTCACTTTGAGACAATGTCAATATGTGATTTTTCTTATCTCTAGTTATTCTCATACCAAGGATTTATTTTTCAGCACCCAAATCCTTCATTGCAAATGAATTTGACAATTTTCCATTAAGAAATTTTATTTCCTACATGTTAGACCATGCACCAAGCATGTCATCTACATATACTAAAAATATAATATAGCTACCATCATTTTTATTTTTAAGATAAACACAATGGTCAAAGTGACATATAGTATAACCTTGTTCAAATATAAACCCTTCAAATTTTAGATACTACTACCTTGGAGCCTATTTTAAGCCATACAATCGCTTCTTCAATTTTCATACTAACTTCTCCTTCCATTTGACCTCATACCCTTGTGGCTGATGCATTTATATTTCTTCCTCCAAATCCCCATAGATAAAGGTTGTCTTTTCATCTAACTTCTCAATATGTAAATCTTTTGTTGCCACTAGACTTAAAATAGTTCTGATTGAAGTCGTTTTAACAACAGGGGAAAAAATCTCATCAAATTCTATACATTTATTTTATGCAAACCCCTTCACTACAAGTCTATACTTATACCTCTATTTACCTCCATCTTCATCCTTCAACTTGTAAATCCACTTATTCTGCAATGTTGTTTTACCTGTAGGCAACTTGACTAAGTCCCAAGTCTAGTTATGCATGATGGAGTCCATATCTTCTTCCATGGCTTGCTCCCACTTCTTCCTGGTTTCTACCTGCATTGCTTCTTCATATCTTTTTGGTTCACTAGAATCAGTCAACAATACATAATATAATGAAGGATAGTATCATTCAGTGGGTGTACTTATCATGGTATATCTTCTAACACCACTTTTAGGTGTTTGAGGTGTCTGTTATTGTTGTGGTTGTTGTGGCTGTTGATCATTATGATTTTTAGGAACCTTTAATTTTTGTGTGATCTCATCAAGCACTGCATATTCCTCGTTTTCATTTTCCTATTTCTTTCCTTGCATTTAATCCTTATACAAGACATTTTCATTGAATATGACATCTATGCTCCTAATGATTTTGTGATTTTCATAATCATAAAAGTGATAATGAAAATCATCTAAACCATATCCAATAGAAGGTATGATTTCTTTGATTTTTCCTCAAGATTTGTTCTATTTTTTTTATTAATGTGGACAAATGCTTCACAACCAAAAATATTTAAAAATTAGTAGTTTACCTTTTTACCTGCCCATCCCTCCTCTAGAATACCACCATCGAAGGAACTTGAAGGCCCTCTGTTTATTAGATAAACAACAATATCTACAACATCTTCCCAAAATTGTAAGGGAAGTCTTGCATGAAATCTCATGCACCTTGCACACTCCATGATTGCCCTGTTCATCCTTGAGTGAGAAGGGGATACACCGTCGGAGACACTCTTTAGGTAATAGAAAAAAAGAAAAAAGTCATGAGTAATCAACTGGAGCCCAGGGGCGTATAGCTCAAATGGTAGAGCCTTAGCATTGCAGGTTTGACTCCTGTTATGCCCATGAGGTGGGACAGTCCGGCGGCGACAATCAGTGGCTTGGTCATTGGCTGGGTGGAGGAGCTAGTCCCATGGACTCACATGCTCTTATCCTCATTAGAGTTGTGGAGTCATCTATCACTTGGCAAGCCAGTTCCTTCTACCCTAACCTTCTGGTCTGGGTTGATGAGCAGGCTCCATGGACCCACATGCTTTTAGCTGGAGCTTGTGGAGTCGCATTTGATCATGGCAAGCCTGCTTCCATTAGCCCTAACCATGATGGACA
The DNA here is from genome assembly GCA_000404065.3 of Pinus taeda. NCBI lineage: Eukaryota > Viridiplantae > Streptophyta > Pinopsida > Pinales > Pinaceae > Pinus > Pinus taeda. The sequence goes on along the minus strand of APFE031247143.1, from coordinate 78,761 downwards.
TCCTCAACAATGGGCTAAGTGTCATATCTGTCCCCTCCAGGCCCACACATTCGTTTACCACCATGTGGTAAACCTCCCATTGAGGTAAGGCAGTCCCCTGGCTCCCTAACATCATCCATGAATCTGGAAACTTGTTGGTATCCTAGCGATCAGAGATGGGACACCCCATCTATATGGGCTGGGCGACCGTTCCTGGTAGCCCCTGAAGGCCCACTCGTTCATCACCAGACAGGTGGTAACCTTACCTCCAGCAAGGCTGCCTTGCTCCCTAACCAAATTTGTTAAGCTTAGGGCTAGATGACCTGAAAATCGAAATGGAAATTAGCTGGATGGTAATGAGCTTGTTTACCCAGAACCTGTAAATGATACAGCAAGGGCATAGCCTAACATCACCCGTTCAGAGAAGGTCGTGGAGGAGTGTTTGGCTAGGTATTGAAAATGGAAATGGAAATGAGCTGGATGGTTCATCTTGGTTCCAACAAGGCATGGTTTTCTTGAGTTTGACGCCATCTCAGGAATGAAATTGGTTATACTCGTATGAGGCTTACTCAATGCAAGCAATATTGAGCTTGAAGCAACACTGAACCATCAGCCATTGGGTTCAAATAATAGTACACCACACCTTTAAAAAGGGCCTCAACACCCCTATGCCTTGCCCTAGAATCACTAAGGCACTGAGTCAAGGTGGGCTATCATTAATGAGGGTCTCTCCCTCAGCTGCATAATTAAGTGACGATGTGCTGGGTGCCTGGGTTAGCCAAACTAGGCTTTGTGCCTTAGCTGGTGTTCCATCCGTTTAGAGGACTGTGTAATGGGCGGGATTTATTCCTTTTTCTATACCCACCCTACACTCGATTTAGTAGGCCGAAGGGCAGAGATTAAATTTTAATATTGTTGACTTTGGTTGGAGACTTATAAATGATAACCCAACCTTGTTTGGTTTTGAAGGGGTTAACATCCCATAAAGGCCGAAGGTTCAAGGTTCAAGGTTCAAGGAGGGGCCCCATCAATGGTACCCGTATCAGGATACTCCTCTGGGCCAACAGCTCAAGGGTCAAGGTTGGGTGGTTCAAGGAGGGGGCCCCATCAAGGATGGGTGTCCCATCAAGGTGGGCTGAAAGCTCAAGGCTCAAGGTGGGGCCCCATAAATTGCCCTTTGGGCAAGCTCCTTATAAACGAACATGTTGGCCTGGAGGGGACTGACATGACTCTCAGCCCATTGCTGAGGGTGTCCATCATGGTTAGGGCTGATGGAAGCAGGCTTGCCATGATTAAATGCGACTCCATAAGCTCCACCTAAAAGCATGTGGGTCCATGGGGCCTGCTCATCAACCTAGCCCAGAAGGTTAGGGTAGAAGGAACTGTCTTGCCAAGTGATAGATGACTCCACAACTCTAATGAGGATAAGAGCATGTGGGTCCATGGGGCTAGCTCCTCCACCCAGCCAACAACCAAGCCACTGACTGTCCCCGCTAGACTGTCCCGCCTGATGGCCATAGCAGGAGTCGAACCTATGACGCTAAGGCTCTACCATCTGAGCTATATGCCCTTGGGCTCCAGTTGATTACTCATGACTTTTTTCTTTTTTTTCTATTACCTAAAGAGTGTCTCTGACAGTGTATCCCCTTCTCACTCATGTGCCATAGATGTGGCCCATAGATGTGGGAGTGAAACAAATTTCTTGAGTGAAGAATTTGCATCCCCTGCTCACTCATGTGCCTGAGCCTATGATGTCAGAGTCTCGTATATGCTCATGTGGAGGTTAAATAATTAATAGAATTAGAAATACTATTGCATAAATACAATGTACCAACCTTTTCTCCTTTTGCTATTACCAGGGCTCCTTTAGTGGCCTTCCAGGTTTTGTCTATAAAAGTAGTTACACAACCTTCACCTCCCAACTTTCCTGTTGAAATTAGATTTTTCTTCAAATATGGAACATGCCTTAGCTTCTTCAATAGCCATTGGTTTCCATTTTATTTCTTTATAAAAACTTTACCCATTCCAAATATTTTACAGGGTTTATCATCACCTAGATGAACTTGTCCAAAATATCCTTGAACATAGTCATGAAAATGTTTCCTATTAGGTGTTGCATGGAGTGAGGCCCCTGAATCTATAGGCAAGAATCAATAATATTCTCTAATGAAACAATCAATGAATCTTGCAAGACATCACCTGTCACATTCGCTTCATGATTTTTTTCTTGTTGTCCATCTCCTTCTTTTCCCTTCTGAGATTTATAGTCTTTCTTCAGGCGTCCTTTCTTCCCACATTTACAGAACATTATCTCTAATTTGGATTTGGATCTGCCTTTTCTTAACTTAATACTATTTCCAAGGTTCCTTCCTCTTTCCATTTTTCTTCCCCTAGTCTCTGTAGTCAAAGCATTACCTGATGTCTTACAGGAGATTTTCTGTCGCATTTCCTTGCTAAGGATGGCACCAACAACATCATCAAACTTTAAAGTACTAGATATAGAGACAAAGTTACTAATAGCCATAACCAGGCCATTCCAAGTTTTTGGAAATGAGCACAGAAATAAAATATCCCTAACTTCATCATCAAAATTTACCACTAGATAACTTAACTGACTCGTAACCGTGTTAAATTCATTTAAATAATCAACAACAAATCCACCTTCTGACATCTTCATATTAAATATATGCTTCATAAGGAATACCTTATTTGAGGGCAAGGTTTTTTCATATAGTTTGGCCAATTTCTTCATTAAACCTTTTGTTTTCATTTCCTTTCATATGTTGAATGTCACCGACACTGCCAGACATAATAGTATTGTTCCTAGTGGCTTTCTGTAAGGAATCTCCCATTCTACTTTTGCCATACTCGTCAACTTCTTTGATTTTCCACTCAATGGTAGGTACAAATCTTTCTGATAAAGATACTCTTCCGTCTTCATCTTCCACAGCTAGTAGTTTTGGCCATAAAATTTCTTGACCCTAAACCTACCATCTTTCGTCGTTGCTCCCACTCAAACCATTAACCCTTCTCTCTTGCGATTTTATCATCCAAACAAACCTTCAGCTATGATACCCATTTTTAGAAATTAATTAATGGAGTAATGAAATACACAAAATATTGTGCAAACACAAAATAAAAAAGTGCATAAAACAAGAGAGACACTGATATATGTGGTTCACCCAATTTGGGCTACGTCCATTGAGAAACATCCAATCCTTCCTTTTATATTATCCAACAAAATGAAGAGATAAAACCTACAACAAATCTACTGTAATTTCCTCTTCCCTCTCACTCAGTCTCCTCTCTTTTCCTCGCTCAGAATAATAATACACATCCGCAATACAATTCCCTCATATAAACCAAGGCATTTCCTTCTAGGGTGAAAAAACCCTCAATCAAACATAATTTATCCCATCAAATCATCCCCCTAATGAACAACCCAGGTTGACTACGAAATTAAAATATTTTGCAAGAAAATTTTTCATCTATTTTTAGCTTTGGGGGTGCTTCCCACGAGCCCCCACTAGGGGGACTCCAAACATGTAGTTTTCCCCTTGGACCCCCTAGGCAACAATAGTGGGGCGGATAGCCCCCCAATACCCCCCCATCGAGGATTGAGACCCAAATGCAGCTTAAACAAGACCTCTAAATCAGGAAGATAATCAATCTCCACGTCCAGCAAAACATCTATTAGAATTTCCTTACGATTTACCCTAAGTATGATCCAATTTTTATCCTTTGAAACCACCGAGAAGAAAAGTTATCAAGAAAATGTCAAACTGGCCTTATTTTAGGAGCATTCATGAAGTTTGAATTTCCTAGAGAATTAAGTATGAAAATATGGTGAATCAATACCTGAAAATTGAATGAGATGATTAGTGGTATTTCTCCTCAACTATGATCCAAGTTTTAGTCTCTAGAATGTCCCAAAAGAAAATTTATGGAAAGAATGCCAAGATTACCTATTTGATGAAGCATTTAGGAAGCTCACTTCCTCATATCATGCATTGAAAATAGGGAAAACCAAGATCTGAAAATTAAACCAGTTAATCATCAAGATATCCCCTCACTATGATCCAAGTTTCATCCATTGGAATTTCCTAGAAGAAAATTTATAGTGAAAATTCCAAGATGAGTTGTTTACCCCATAAATCACATTTTGGGTTTCCACCAATAAACTCCATGAAATCACTTATAGTCTATAAAGAAAATTAAAGAAAACAGAACATGTAATTAACAAGTAAATCATGAAATTAACAGGGAAGACATGCAATGACCCAAAATTATCATGTATTTCCCATGCATCAAGATTCATTTAAACCGACTGCTCTGGAATTTACTATCACAACCAACACTATAATCATGAATAAAATAATATAAAAACAAAAAAATTTCTTTCATATCACTAAATCATTCATGTAAGAAATATCAATAACACAAAAATAAACATATATATTATAACCATAAAAGATTGGGACAAAAGTAGGGTGAGCCATGTTCCACCTCACCTTAGGGTTAGTTGTGCTACAATTTTTCTCATAGTTGGCCACCCCAATGCCAAATCTTGATGCCTTGAGGGAAAAACTAAACTCAGGGATTTAACACATAGATTCTAGAACATATTTAATGCAAAAAGTATAGAAATTCTCTTGTAGATCAACCTGATATTGCAATGTAACTAAAGAAAAATATTTGATCTACATCTACAATCAAACTTTGTAGAAGCTTAATAAATTTGAGCAAGATCAATTGGAACACATATAACGTAGAAGAAGAAACCATACACATGAAACACAGAAGAATACTCTGGGGAAAGCCTTAGCTAAAAACCCCGTTATCTGTACTATCATACAAGTTGAAATATCTCAGGATTAGACATAGCTTTAGCTCTCACAACTATCAGCTCTTAGTACAATCCCTCACTACTACTCATAGACAAAATAGATAGCTCATATGCCTTTCCCTCTACCCTCCAAGCCTCCTATTTCCTTGCGTAGTTTTCCCTGGGTGCTCCACCTGTAACCTTGTGTGACACTGGTCTCACACACTGCTCCAACACACTGTAAAACTGCGCAAATCTCAAGGAATGAATTCCTTCTGCATGCAAGATATTTTCTTATAGGAAAATTCTTGCAACTCATAGTACACTATCCCTGCCTTTAATCTCAACTGGGTCTTTGTTTGTACTAACATGCATGAGTTATTTATGAGAGAATATTCAGTTATCTGGAGTATATTAGTTTCATGCATGCATGCATTAACTAACTGAACTCACAATTAGTTCCACAAATTGTTTGGAACTAATCTAATTGAACTTAACTCAGTTAACTGAGCTAACTAATTACAACTCAAATACAACTCATCCTTATCTACTTAATTAAGGGATAACTTCCTCAATCAAAGGGACAATTGTTGCATGACTTCACAAAGACTTCATGTTTGAATTTCTCCAACTAATTAATCCAAGATGAATTAATTAATTATTTTTCAAACAGCTGGTGAGACTAAATTCGAATTTTAATTCTCAAATTTTAATTCAAGGATAAATTAAAATTGGAATATTCTTGTTGCCACATTTCAACACTCCCTCTCAACAAGAAAGGGATTATCTGCCACCCTGATCTTGTCTCTATGGAACTCAAATTTACACTTTGACAATGCCTTAGTCAAAATGTCTGCATCCTACTCCTTGGTCGAAATATACTACAACAACATGATCCTCCTTACCACACAGTCTCTAAGATGATGATATCGAATGTCGATGTGCTTGGACCTATCATGAAATACTAGATTCTCAAAAAGTTTGATACAACTCTGATTATCACAATAGATCACAGTTGGATCCATCCTCTGATCAAACAAACCAACTAGAATTTTCCGCATCCAAACGGCATCACATGATGCCTAACTTGTAGCCATGTATTCAACCTCTACTGAGCTGAGTGCAACTGACCTCTGTTTCCTTCTGTACCAAGAAACTGCAGCTAAACCAAGGTTGAAAATTCCTCCTAATGTGCTCTTCCGATCTGATGGACTCCTTGCCCAATCTGCATTGATGAAGCCTTGTAGCTTCACTCCCTCTGTTCGTCTGTACCATAATCCATATTGAGATGTGCATCTAAGGTATCTCAAAACATGCTTACTTTCCTTCCAAAATAGCTTGGTAGGCTGAACCATAGCTCTTACAGACATTTTTGGGCACTGCAACCCCAATCATACATATCCATAAACCAAAGGCTTCTAAGTCCGTAAAAGTGTTGTTTCATGCCATAAAGGAACAAGGTCAGCTGATTACATCATCTCCCAGAACTTCTCCATAGAAAATTGCTCAGAACTAGTCAAAACTAGACCATACTGAATGCCCAGTGCAAAAGGTGCGATGCATCTCACCTGCCCAGTGTAAAGGGTGCGATGCATACTGAATAGCCCTTCTGTAAGGTGCGATGGGCGAGAATAGACAAATGGCAGAGGTAGTTTGCGAAGTGGATGATCATGGAATCTTCCAGAAGCTTCTCCTGTGACACTTGCCTCTCTGAATTCACCCAGGGATGAGTAAGAGATCATCAATCTCCAAGTGAAATAAAGAACTATCAAAGAGAGGACACTAATCAAAATGTAGAAGCTGACTCACCCCCCCTACAATCATCTATATATGGATCCCTCATCACAGAGATCCAGGAGGCTGGAATCTTCTATTTTGTAAGGAAGTGCTATTGGTTTGCTGGTGCAATATCATAGTGTTGGGTGATCTAAGCTTTTCATGAGTTGAAGAAGGGCTTCTATGCTGAGAGGATGATGTTGGGTCAGAACAATGGGTTGTAATCCTCTTTGCTATTCTTGATATTAATAAAACTATTCGAGTTTTCCTCCACATTTTGTATGTTTGATGATATATACATTTGTGTGGTTAATATATATCTGGTCCTATATTTTTTATGATTGTAGATCTCTGTTCTTTGATAGTATTATGCTGCTTTGATTCCATAGGTGCTCTTTAAAGCTGGGTAGACAAAGCAGGAGTGACAAAGATCTGTCAGAAGGGAGAGGAATCGAGCAAGGAATCAAGCGCAAGACTGAGGTTGGTGTCCTTTGTTCCCCTCTCATCTACTTCTCATGAAGGAAAACGAAAGTAGTTTTTGTTTGTTTGTTTCTAAGATAACTACCAATCTTAGTGGGACTAGCAGCTCTGAGTGGACACTAGATTTCCCGATAACAAAATGGAAACTCCGTTGGGGAACGAATAGCTTGTTTACTTGTCTATATTTGTTTGTTTTATAAACTTACAGATGGAGCCTGAAGTCAAGCCAGCTAGCCTTCGAACTGCATTTGCTATGCAAATGCAAAGTAGATCAATGCTGCTTCAGTCTATCTCTGGGTTTTGTTTATAA
>APFE031247143.1:0-46584 GCA_000404065.3 Pinus taeda | reverse complement strand
TAAGTAATTAATTAATCAATTAATTATTCTAATTAAATAAAAGTGTATTAATCTAATGAAATTAGTTATATTAATTATAATAAAATAAGTCATTTACAATAACAATTAGTATTTAATTATAATATCTATTAATTAATTAAATCCAATTAAAATTAGTTATATTATTATAATAAATAAGTTAAATTTATCTTCTTCTTTTTTGTAAGCTTGGCAGGACCCTCTCATTTTCGAGTTTTTACATGTCCATTATTCAACCCATTTTCGGGGAGGGTAACACAAGAATCGAAACCAAGATCTCTGGGTCATGAGACTTCTTCTCGGCCAATTGCAATTGAGCTACCCCTTGCGGACTAATTTATCTTTTATAATAACAAAATTAAAAAGAATTAATTATCTTTATTAAATATGAATTTAATTATTATCATTATAATATTAATTAATCAATTTAATTAACTAATTGGAATTTAAGGTATAATAATGAATTAAAATTTAGTAACAGAAATAGTCACATTATAATAACATTAGAATAATAAGGAATCTATTTTTTTTTTCCGAAGAAAAAGCAAACTTTTTATTAAGAAAATAAAAAGTTACATTGCATATGCTGAGCATTCCCAATACTGCTAATTGATTGACCATGCAATCAGTCAAAAAACCTCCTTGCTGTCTTTTTGTTCCACTGTTTTCAGAGCAAAAATTTGCTGTAGTAATCAGCTGTGATTGTTACAGCCATGATCAAAAGATGACCTCGCCTTTAGTGGCAGTTCTAAAAACATATAAAAAGCATACATTCATGTCTTTTGGGTCTCCTCAACAGAGAGGAAAACAACCCACAAAAAATATAATGTTTCATAAGTATCAGATGTTTAAATAAAAAGGAAGTCTGTGTGTATAAGTCTGCGCATGTAGAAAGGAGATAAGAAGATAAACAAAAACAGCATCTGAAGAATTAAGCATATGGCGGCACATCTGATGAAAGAACCTGTCCTTGACAGTCTTCCACTATTTTCCACCCTCCCAAAGCTTGCTGCAAACCTTCCTTAGAAAGCTTGTCCGCGTTGTCGTTGCTGTCCCTGTAGATATGGCATATAGAGAAAATGTTAAAAGATGATTTTAATACCTGTAGTTCTTCCAGCATGGGTTTCAAAATTTGATTTTTGCAAGAGCTTTTCCCGTTGACCCAGTTTATAACATTGAGAGAGTCTCCAAAGATCTGAATAGTGAAGGTGTTTCTTTGTATAAGCCAACATAAGAGGAGTCTCAGTGCTGACAATTCGGCAAAATTATTTGATCCTAACCCCAATCCAACTGAGGCTTTGAGGGAGTGATTTGCATTTAGATGGATGATTATTCCTGCACCTGCTAGATTGTTTTGAGAGGCTCCGTCAAAGAACGCCCAGGGAATGCCTTCTTTAATTTGCACTGTCTTATTTATATTTTGAGGACTTTTTTCTTCTGGTTCAGGAATAGAAGTGTATATGGAGACCGCTTGTATGGCAGTGGCATTTGGCTAGGTTCCCTTATCTTGGAAGATAGTTCTATTTCTAGTGAGCCAGATTCCCCAGCAAATGATAGGCGGAAGGTTTCTCAAGTTCCCATCCGGATATTGCTGCCACCATTTTGACCATGCCTCGTCCAGATTCCCATTTCCCCACTGAAACTTTTTATTCAACAGTTTTTCTACCTCCCCCCAGATTTTTGAAGTTTCAGAACAGTGTAGAAACAGATGGCTAATTGTTTCCTCTTCATTCTTGCAAAGGGGGCACCTCCCGGGACCATACATGTATCTAGCCTGGAGGATGTCCCAGGATGGAATTTTCCTTCTGAGGAGACACCAGAAAAAGAGTCTGGCCTTTGCTGGACATTTGAGCTTCCAGATTTGTTTTGACCACCACTCTGGTTCCCCCCACCCTTTCCTGGATTGAATGTACTTGTATCCGTCTTTTGGGTAGTAATCTCCAGTTTCTCCATGGGCCCAAATCAGACTGTCCGGACTGTCTTTTATCCTTACATTGGAGTGAACAAGTTCTTGAGTAAAAGAATGCCATTCATTCCACCACCTCTGATCCAGCTGAAGGTCCCCTCCATCTTTCCATGCCTGACTCCACATGCTCGAATGACCTACCTTTTCCACCTGGTCTAGAGTAAAGATGTTTTTTCCTTCTAATTGCCTGATTAGTCCAGGTGATAAGGCATAGTTTTCGTTGCATCCTATCCAAGGATCTTTCCCGATCTTCAGGTTCCTGCCATTCCCAATCTTCCATGCCAAACCTTGTTCAATTACCTTGAAAGATTCCACTGTTGCCTTCCATATCACCGAGGCATTCTGCTTGTTCTTAACCGGGATTCTTATCCAATCCTCCAATGGAACCGGGTCTATATATTTTCTTTTTATCACTCTGGTCCATAAGTTTTCCATCTTTATAAGTCTCCAACCCGACTTTGCTGTCAAAGATAGACTAAAATCAGGAAGATTTTTAATCCCCCAACTGCCCCAATCCTTAGACCTTGCCACTTTGTCCCAACCCACCCATGGTAGCACCGAGGTTTCCTTGGAACCATCCCATAAAAATCTGCTACAAAGTCTTCTGATCTTTTCCATGATACCCTTGGGAACCCACGTTATTGCAGCCCAGTATACTGGAATGGCCAAAAGCACTGATTTTATAAGAGTCAATCGCCCCGCTCTCGAGAGCCATTTGAAGCTCCAATGCGAAATCCTGGATTCTATCTTTGCAATCAGCCAGTTCCAGTCCTCCTTCTTGTAAGCATTTGGTTTTAGCCAGAAACCTAAGTACTTGAAAGGAAGTTCCAAAGTACTAGGCTGGAAAGGTAAGACAGATTGAAGCCTTTCCCTCTCCTGAGGTACTAAACCTATCATTATCAGCTGGGATTTCCTGAGATTTATCTGCATGCCTGTTGCTTTCAGAAACAGATCTAAAATAGATTTTAATTCCTGTATTTCGATTTGCTCAGAGTTTGTGAAGATCAAAATATCATCAACAAAAAGGAGATGTGAGATAAATAAATTAGTGGCTACTTCAATACCTTTTACCTTCCCCTCCCTTCTGGCCTTATGGATCAACTGGCTGAGACCCTCTGCAACTAACAGGAAAAGAAGAGGGGACAAGGGGCATCCCTGCCTCAGGCCCCTTTGGCCTTTGAAGAAAGGAGTAGCTACTCCATTGATGAGTATTGCATAACTTACATTCGAGATACAACCCATGATCCAGCTGATGAAAGCAGGTTTAAAGCCAAGATGAGTTAGAAGTAACCTGAGATATAACCAATTTATCCTGTCATAAGCTTTAGATAAGTCAATTTTAATAACAGCACCCTTCTTATTCTTCTTTCTCACACTATGCATGACCTCCTGAGCAACTCCTATGGCTTCATGAATTTGTCTTCCCAATAAGAAACCAAATTGCTCCATTGAAATATGTCGTGACAAGATTGGTTTGATTCTGTTCGCTATCAATTTTGCTATGATTTTGTAGATACTGTTACAAAGCGAGATTGGCCTGAAGTCTTCAAAACTATGCGGGACTTCCTTCTTTGGAATGAGGGCTATAAAAGTGGCATTAAAAGGGTTGTAGACTTCACCTTTTTTCCTGGCCTCCTCCACCACTTCTGTGATTTCCGCTCCTATAAGTTCAAAGAAGTGAAGGAAGAGTTCTATGGACCATCCATTTGGTCTAGGGCTTTTCTCTTTTGCCATAGATTTTATTGTAGATTCCACTTCCTCCTTTGATACCTCACAATTTAGGTCCTCCGCTTCATCCTCCTCCAGGAATCTAGGGAAACATTGAGCTGTCTTTATTACCTCAGCAATAGTGGTCTCTCCTGGATCTTCAAATAGCTTTTGGAAATGTCTTTGTCCTAAATCTGACAAGGATTTGAAAGTCTGCACTTCCCTTCCTTCTTCATTTTTTAGGGCCCATATAGTGTTTGTCGATTTCCTCCCTTTGGCATAATTGTGGAAAAACCTGGTATTTTCATCTCCAGCTTTAAGCCAGATTGCTCTACTCTTTAGTCTCCATTCCTCTTCTTTATCCAGAAGAATTTTGATCTTAAGTTTCTCAAGATGAAGAATTTTATCCTTTGTAACCTGTGACAAATAACCATCCTCCTCTATGCTTTCTAGCTTTTTAAGTTCCTCACATATCTTGGTGAAATCCTCGATCTGGGCTTCCTTTCTAGCCTTTTCCCAGCTCATGGTGGCTTTCTTCAGTCTTTTGAGGTTTTCCATAAACAAGAATCCTTTGTCCTCTGGTGCATTGGCTTTCGGGTGCTTCCATGTTTGCTTGAAAAGATTGATAAAAGATTCCTCTTGTAACCAAGAAGAATTAAATTTGAAAGGAGCAGGGGGCTTGGGGGGGGGGGGGGTAGAGAATTCTAAGTATATAGGGAAGTGGTCTGATAGCCCTCCTTCTTCAATCCATTGTCGAAACATAGGAATCCTGACCGCCAACTCATCATTTATGAGAAAACAATCCAGCCTTTTTGCCACTCTAGCATCCCCTGTTCTCCTGTTCCTCCAAGTCAGCTTTAATTTGAGAAAATTTATGTCGATTAGATTGTTGACAGTGAACATATTTAAGAAAAAGTCTGTCAAGGGGTCTTCCCTCGCCGAAGGACCCCATGCCTCCGCTCTACCTATAGAGAAATTTAAATCCCCTCCTAGCACCAAATTTTTTCCCTTCAAGAAGGATTTTAACATCAGATCATTCCAGAAAGACACCCTATCCTGACAGGGGCCATATACATTGCAGATGGTTAGGGGAAAGGCAAGCTCTAAGGTTTGAACTTCCATTCCCATAGCCTGTTTCGTCCCCCACTGATTGCAAACCTTTATTCTTCCTTCCCTATAGCCTATTGCCAACCCTCCAGAGTGGCCTTCTGAATCAATTGCTATGAATCTCCAACCAGGCATTAGAGCATTTAGAGTTGTCTCCACTTCAACTCCACATCCAAGGGTCTCTTGGAGAAAAAGGATGTCTGTTTTTGAGTTAAGAAACATCTCCCATAAGGCCAGTTTTTTGGGTTTACTGGCTAAACCCCTACAGTTCCATGAGGACAAGATCATTTTATAACCTCTTCCGGGGCCTGCACTGCTCTAAGAGCCCCAGTGATAGACTATTGTTTTCCATCGACTACATCAAACTTTGCTTTAATCTGCGCCAAGGAGAGGTTGGATTTCCTACCTCTTTTTTTCCTAGCATGGCTTTGGGAGGGGAGGGGACCAATACCTCCTACAGCATCGGAAATAATAGGCTTTTGGTCGAGGGATCGAAGATTGTATGGGCAAGAAGGGAGAAAAGCCGAGGGGCCAAGATCATGAGAAACACCTTCACTGTTCAGGTCTAGGGAGGGTAAAGCGGCCGAGATGTCTTCTATACCAGTTCCCTCAATGTTTTCATCATGATTTATTAGACTATCATTTGTATTTGAAAATACTAGCTTTTGCGAAGGAGATTGCTCCATACAAACATCCATAGATTCAGAGAAATGAACAGGAGGAATAGATGATTCAACACACATACCCATTGCTCCTTCAGATGGACGTGACGACCCTTCAAGTAGCTACTCCTTTGCTGGGGCATTATCCATGTCCAATTCCTTATCCGACGAGATGGCCTGAGGAGCCTGTTGAGCTATTTCTATCGGCTGCACTTCCATCTGCACCACAGTCTCCTTATCAGCATCTTTCTGGTCAGATGGGAGATCCTGACCTTGAGAATGATGGATTGGACTGTAAACAGTCTCCCACTGAGCCGATGCCCTTTGAAATCACCGCCTTCGCCTTCCAAGAGGGAAATCCTTTGCCAGATGCCCGTACTCATGACACCTATGGCACCTGAAGGGCAGATATTAGTAGTCCAGAATCTGTTCGAACACCATATCCTTGTATTGCAGGTTTATCTTCTTTGCAAGTCCTTTGCCAGGGTTCAAGCTAACTAAAATCCTAGCCATGGCTTTGTTCCGAGTTTTCAGAAAGGACATATCGGCTTCCAGAAAATTTCCTAATCTATCCCCTATAGCTTTGAAGACTGATTCAGTCCATAAAAACGAAGGCAAACCCGGAGCCCTGACCCAGACCGGGTAGACATCCGTTTTCTCACGGCCAGCATCAAACAGCGGTGTCCATTTCTTCATGAGAACTGGGATATTCCCAATTACCCAATTTCTTGCAGTCACCCAATCAGCCGCCTCTTTGTTCTCAAACCGAAACATAAACCATTCTTTCGCCAGGGTTGAGGTTTCAAAAGCCCTTTCTTGACCTGACATCCAGTTTTTTTCTCCCCATTCTTGAAGGAAACTAGAGGAAAATTTCTTCCCTCTCGCCCTGCCCACCATAGTGCAGTCTACCACCTCCAAGGTTTCCTCGATGCTCACCTCCATTCCCAAGACCAGGTTCCCTTCCAGTTCCTGATCGCCAATGGGTCTTTGTTTTTTCCGCTTCTCACCTCTTTTCTTCCCGCCGGTGTCTTCCTCCCTTACCTCCCTGTTAATTTCGGGCCCTTCCAAACTAGGATTTGTTAGATTGAACCCAGACTTGGGCCTAAAAGAAAAAGGAAAATCTGTAATCTCCCGGAAGGAATTTTCAGTAGAGGGTTGAGTTACCTGAAAGCCCGGGTCCTCTGCATGAGTTGCCTTTTGTGGAACTGAGGATGTTACAGTCGCTTCTTCCGGCCGACCTCCATTTCCCTTTGAAACACCCTGATCTTTCCCAATGGAAGCCCTTGTTATGGCTGAGACTCTTCCAGCCTTCTTCTCACCCGTCTGCTCGGCACTTGTAATAAAATTGACTATGTCCTCTAAACCCCCAGATAAAATTGGCTCCACAGCGGACGATTTCCCTTTGCTGCCATGGCTCAGGTGGCGGAAGCTTGCATGCAGGGTACCCTCACCTAGATTGGCTGGCTGCTGTGAGACAAGAAAATCTTGATGAAGAAACGCATTCTCATCATATCCCTGGGTCAGTTGAATAAAATATTGATTAATTCTGAGTGTTTCTGGCGAAAGGGCTCCGGTTCTGCAGGACCCAGTCTCTCCAAAATACCGTTCGATGTTCTTTGCTGTCGGGTCTTTACCCCATACCGACAGTATATCCTCCATAACCGGGTCCATATCCACGAGCTCGTTGGAATTTACCATGGTTACTATCCGGTTCACAGGGTTGAAACGAAAACAAGTTTTCCTGCCAGCGCCAGGGTCAAAGAGTTTTTACCCTTATTCCCAGATGTCCACCCTAAACAGTAAAATAATACCTCCAGCTACCTGTTTCTCCTTTTGCTGACTTCTGAAACCCCTGAGCGTCGTACACTCATCCTCCGGTCGACACTCCCAAGGTAAACCCTAGCCCTGTTCAGTCAGGACCTGGTTCCTACCAGATCCGCAATCGAAACCTCCGCCGCATCATTCCCCCTCTCCTCAATCTATCTCATAATAAGGAATCTATTAATAATTAATTAAAAAACTATTCATTAAAGGATCTTTTAATAATAATGAAAATATATAAATACAAATTATATTAAATTAAAACTTTAAACAAGATTAATAATGATTAAAATAAAAAATAAAAATAAAACTTTAAAACATGATAATAATTATTAAAATTAAAAATTAAAATTAAAATTAAAAATAGAAATAAAAATTTTTAAGCTGACCTCGTCTCCTTAAAATCAAATTATCTTTTTAGTATTTATCCTCTCACTAAGCTATTCTTCTATCATCATTCAGAAATTGTCCTGATGATGGATCCCTGTTGGGATTTGAAACGTTGAGAAGTATGATTATTACTATGGATACTCCGAGATTCAACTTGAAAGAAATGAACCACAAATGCCTCAAATCCAAAATTAATTTTCTTATTTAGCTAGTAATCCTTCTATAAGAAGATTTGATTTTCTCCAAAATAAGATGAATCTCTAACAGATAAGGTTTTAAACCAATACTTGTATGGTTAGTCTTTGCCTCCTTTCCCTCCACAAGTAGCAAGTTTATCTCACTGTCTGCATTGGATAGGCCCTCTTATATTCACATCCTAGTAAGCATGTGACAAATTTATTCTCCCACTAGTTACTCACCCATCTAGGTAGAGGAAACCCCAATCCTTGGGTGATATACCTATCCTATGGATTTTCTATATGATATTATTGAAGATATTATTAAATTATTATAGTGAAGTTCCCTTCTAGTGTGCTCTAACATAAAATATACTACATTTCTCATGGAGTTTTATAATCAATGTGCCCTTTATGACTTGCTCCCATGAGGTAATCAACTATGTCACAAGGTTGCGATGTCACCAAAATGGCCTTGCTCCTATTATCTTTGCTTCATTATTTTACATATATCACAAAATTCAATACCCATGAGATATGCTCAAAATTTTCAAATTATAAATTTTAATTGCCCAAATTTTCTTCATTCAGAAACTAGATCTCACAAACACAAAACTTTTAGTTATGATGTTGGGCTCCTTAAATGTAGGTGGTGATATTTTTATTGCTCATAGTGGCTTCTTTCTCGCAACCATTCCAGCACTATACCTACATTATGAACTTTTAATTAGCCAAATAGTGGTAAGTGTTCATACATAAAGGAATTTCATTGCAAAATTTACTACATCCCTTGAAGTGATCTAAGAATTATTATGCACATAATAATTCTATAACTTTCAATTGATTTTAGATAGATTGAAATGGAACTATAATTACATTATATATTTTCATCACAATCATTCTAAGCATTTATTAATGCAATCAAACATTTATTCCAACAACCCAAAGGGTCAAAACCGAGAGTTATACAACCACTTTCTCCATTAAAATACATATATCTAAATTCACGAGTAATTAGTTTCCACTTTGTTTTGCACAATGAGTTATTCATGCCCCTCATTTCACTACTCAAAAATTCCTTAATATTATTTGGTTATGTCATTTCATGGCATTCAATTATGCAATTGAATTTTCGATACAAGCAAGCGTGCACTCGTTGCACCTAACATTTGTATAATCATGATTCATAATGTGAGTTTCATGACCAAATCATATCATAGTAATTCATATATGCATCACAAAGATTCTAGTAATATTGACGAATTGGAGGCTTCTTACCATTTTCATAACCCATTAGGTATTAATGAAAAACTTCCTTTCATATATCAACAATTCCATACAATTCTCACATTGACTAGGAAAAAACAATCCTTCCACCACATGTTCCTTATCGACGAACTTAACATTATATGATTTAATCACTTGTCTTAAGCTTAGAAACTATAGTGCCAATAATCATCGACTCATGAACAAAATGTAGTCCCTACAGTTACTTCATACCTCCCATATTTTCATGTAATCTCTCAATGCATTACTGAACATATTTTATATCATGAGTGTATTGTTCATTCATTTAACTTTTGTTCAACATGGAAACTCAATGCATGCACATATTTGTATGATTTTACTAAATGTTTATGTGCTCACAATTTTTTTCCTTAACTGCACCCCTTCTTGGGCATCCATATAATACATGTATTAAATTGAATAAGCAAGAGATATAAAATTCAACTAAAAATAATTCTTACCCAATTCCTTTACATTTTTATTTTAACTTCTTGTTTTCCTTCTTACTTGTAAGGGAGATTGCTAGAGGAAGATGGGATATTCAATTTCAACATGGAGGTTGAAATATCTGCCTTTAATAGCTTGATTTTGTTTTATTTGGGCTAGAATACAAGACGAAAAACACCATACCTCCTTGGGTGAACCCACAAGGTAAAGAGGTCGAAATTAAATACAAGAGTGGGTTGTTCTAGTAGGGGCAGAGTGGGACAAGGTCAATAGGATGAGGAGTGGCATAGGGAATTGTTGTAACAACATCCCCATGAACAAGAAAACAAAAAAGAACCACTAGCTACAGACTAAAAAACAAGAGGAAGAGTGAAGGGCACATGATTTAACAATCGACATATGGTTGTGATAGTTGAAGTGGACGCCACAAATGGAATTCTCGAGAAGGATAAGGAAAATAATAGGGGGATTGCATTTTAGAGGCTTCCATGGAGGGAGAAGTACAAGATTCAAGCAAGGTAAAAGAATGAGAATTTTTCATGAAGAGGAAGGATAATTAAGAAATAAAATTGGGGCAGAGCAAGTTTCTCAGTAGTAGACCAGTTGAAGAAGCCCAAGAGGGTTTTATGGTTGAAAATAAAGAGCGGTGGCTTGCCAAGAACTTTGAAAGCCACTGATAGTGGTTTGCATTGGGACTAAAGAACCCATTGGTAATCTTATGGATTGAGGAACCTACTAGCTAGGGTATAGAGATACTCAGGTCCTTGGAGGTTGCGGAAACACTAGATGTGGTCCTGAGCTAGGAACACTAGTGTTTTCTTCTATGAATAATTACGTAAAAAGCGTGATATTTATGTTTCCATGGTATTTTATCTAGCTTAATAACCTTCCCATATTAAGCTCTACTCCTTCTGTGACTAATTGGTGGTTTTCCCAAGGATTGAAGAATCCACTTTGTGTGGCTTGCCTTAGGAAACCACTTGAAAGTTGTGGATTAATGAATCTACTATCTTGTCAATAGTTTTTCTAGCTAAAGAACCTTCCCATATTTGCATAAATACTCTCCTCATGTGACTAAGAGTGGCTTGTCTTGGGACTAAAGAAACCACTAGGAAACATGTGGAGTTATGAATCTACTATTCTATCAGTAGTTTGTTTATCTGAGGAACCTCCCCATGTTATGATGAAAATATTCCCTTTGATTATAGATGTGATTCTCTATGCTTACAAAGGATACATGTGTTGTATTTATATGAGTTAAGGCTTTATGACATGATTATGGAGAACATTTGACGGAAAATAATTCCCTGTGTATTTGATTACCTGAATAGTTAGTGGATGGAGGTGGTACAACCTTAGGGACATTGTTTTGGCTGATAACATTGAGTTTACATGGGTAATAACTCCTCCTTAAGCTTTAGAATTTGAATAAGGGGTGATAGTTGCAAGAAATATTGGTTGTAGCTCATTTGAGGTTGGGTGGTGAGTTGAAGCTCCAACTCGGTTTCAAGACTTCTCTTATAAGATAAGTGTTTACTCAAGCTCTTGCACATTGAATGTCATGCATATGATTATTATGTCGATTTGATGACTTATTTTAATCGTGTTTCAATGTGTTGGTTTAATGCTTCTATTGAGCCGAGGAAAATAAATTGCTTTGTAAATGAATAATGCTAAGTTTTTTACTATTGATGAACAATGACTATTTCTTGTATGGCTAATAAGTTAATGTTTTCTTCTACTTCCCTGTATTCAATTTCTACATATCATCCACTAAGATTTTAAATTGTTTACATTAAGATGAAACATGAGGTTCCTTGATAAAAGAGGGATAATGTTACTATTGAATATCCTCTAAGGAATGTGATTATTATTTTGTCCATTATATGTCTGTATTTTTGTCTAAATGGCATGAGTAATGAAATAAAGGCCCTCTCTATTAATTTAATTGAATGCTTGAATTGAAATAACTTGGTTATCAAAGTTTGGTTTTTGTATCGGAAAACTCAGAAGGTCACTGTTGGGATGGACTCAGTTTGTATTAAGATCAAGATGGATAGTCCTTGTGCCTTGTAGTGCCCTAATGGACAGGCACCATGATTGTATGTTGAGGGCTTGATAGAGTCATGCATGGCATCATAGAAATACACAACTATCTACATTTATATGTGTAGACGTAAATTCAAGAAGGGTAGCAAAAACCGACTAATTGTTAATGGCCACACTCATGTGTGTTTGTGTGTTTGTGTGTGTGTGTGTGTGTGTGTGTGTGTAACATGACCTGGAACTATCAAGTGATAGGAGGAGTTATCATCCTAAGGCCTTGGGGCACCAAGCCACTGGAGGGTTAAATAATGTGCATATGTGGCCTAGGGAGATGGAGCCAAGATGGATGGTAGGTACGACAATTGATGGTCGAGGCATTGCTTAGGCCATGGGGCCAATAAATTGTGAGAACATTAATAACACCAAATTTTATTAAAATAGAGAAATTCAAATTTACAACGGGCCGAGAAGATAGTGGGGCAAAGGATTCATCGCGTGTAACATGGAAAGAGGGGTTTGACATGGTGCCTTCATGGCATGGAAGATGACACTCAAAATTAACCTTTTTACAGGGCTAAATGGGAGTAAATTGAGTGACACATGGAACTTCGATAGAGGCCATGTGGAGGTTATGATGTTAGAATGATTTTAAGTCAGAGGGCGTTGTAAAAGTGATAGCGGAGTGGGCCAACGAATAGAGGCTAGTAGAAGGGAAAGTGTACAACATATTATGGGAAAATTGTCGTCTCAAGCACCAGCCATCAGGTAGTGCACATATGTCCCAAGTGTTGTGAAGGGAAATAGATGGATGCCAATAGATGGAGGGAGTAACCAAAACTAAACGGGAATGTCACAATGCCAGATTATTGGGCAGCAGACCTAGAGCGTAGGGGTTAGGTGTGAAGGGGGGTGAAGGGTCAGTGTTGATAGTCTATGGTAGACGAAGAGCCCTCCATCAAGCAATGTTAACTTTAATATCCCATCATTCTTGGGTTGTTAATGGGGTCTATGTGGAAAATGCATTATAATGGTGAATGGTAAATTGAAACCCATGGGCGTGGGTCCGATGGGGGCCACAAGGGGGTGACATGGACCATGCAATAATTACCTAGTCAAGGATGACATATGATGTGAAATTTATGAGAATAATACATGGCATGTCATGGATTGCTAAATGGGCACTACGTGGGTTCCACATGGGTGCCACGAGGCACAACCAAGCGACATGGCAAACGGTCACTAGGTAAATGTTTAATCAACCATATATTTCAATCCATAAGTCATATTTGGGTAAAATTTATATCTTCGGAAAGGTATTGATGAGAAAGACACGATGGTGATGCTTATCTTGTAATTTGAGAAGTATAAAAAAGATCGAAAAATTTAGATCCCATTTCCATAATACGAATTTGGAGATCAAGTCATCATATTAGCTCCCTCATATTAGCCTTAATGTGGGCTATGGTTAGTAAGGGGGTATGTTACAAAGTGATATCAGAGAAATGTTCAACACTATACCTTTCAGAATAAGTTGGTGCCCTATTCCATAATTAACAGAGCAGTAGGTCCAATGCTTAGATCATTGGAGATGGAGTGGAGCTCTAGCTCTGAGTGCAACAACAGAATGGAATATGATTTTATACTACTTGTAAAATTTGATTTTGGATTGTATGCTTACTACAAGGATGTTATGGTATGATTAATTTTATTGAAAAATGAAAGGGTATTGCATGTGTTTTCTAATAGGATTTTGAAGGTGTGGATAGTCTATTGTTGTGACTATGGATGCTTGTTATTTCCTTATTTTTGTATAAATTCTTCCATGATTTTGGTGCATAATTTTTATAGTGTATCAACACTATTGGCTAAGTGGTATGTTCTTACACGCTTGTGATGAATGTGCATGTGAAAGCTCTCTACATAAGAGGGATTGGGGAAATCCCTGTGTTGCTTGTATTGCATAGTATAACTATTTCTAATTGGATAGATATATCTACTATATATAATAATATATATAAATATATAATATATATATATATATTAAGATGGAAATTGTTGTTCTCAATATTAGAAATATCTTGTATGATATAGGAAGTTTTTTAAATTTTAAAATTGTATGACTGGTATCTGTGTGTGTGTGTGTGCAAATGTATTCTTGTATTAGGATGCAGTGAAGGAACAATGATGTTTCTTGGTATGACACAATTTTAGTATAGAACCATAATAGTAGTAGGAAAAGTAAGTTATCCTTAAAATATGACTATGTAAGTGACAAGAATTGCAATTGGCATGTTTGGGTAACCCGATAAGGCTACCTACTAAGTTTCAATGAACTTGGAGTAGCCAAGTGGGTTGGTTTAATCCATGGGATAATGGACAGTGATATGGAAACCATGAAAATGTCCCAAAGGATCTTCTATAAACCTTTATCTTACCTGATATATATATATATATATATATATATATAGTATATTATATATATATATATAATCTATATATATATAATATATATATATATATATATATATATATATATATATAGTATATATAATATATATAGATATAATATATATATATATATATATATATATATATAATATATGATAGATAGATATATGCCATTTGACTGACAAGTTCTTGTCACGAATCATTCTTGTGGAAGAATGGCGGTTTAAAATTTTATATGATGCATATGTGAATGGCTGATTGGGATAATATAAATAAGTTGTCTAATGAGATTCCCAATTATGTGAAGAATTAATGGGGAAGGGGAAAGACTGAGCTAATTGATGATTTTAATTATCACGTGATTGTGAATTTTATGTGCCCATGTTGTATCATGATTAATGACAAGGAAATTTTGATGGTTTTGGCAGTAGGTATATGAACTACTAACTAAAGTCCTTGACCATAGGATTGGGCATATACTTCCCTAAGTGTTGTGCTCATGTGATAAGAGAGTTTGGTGGAGCAGAGATGCTCAGATGATAGTCAGGATGAGAAACCTAGAAGGCTTGTTGGCTGACAATCAGAGAGCACTAGTTGTGCACTCAGGGCTAATAAACCAACTAGAAACTATTCCAGTTGAGTACTTCTGAGACATTAAGGTACCCTAGGGCTAGTGGGTTGATAACACCTGATGTCACCTAGGGGGCAGGCTAAGAACACAGGTGGAAGCACCATTGAGAAGTTGTTGGAAAAGTTCACTCTTATTCCAATAGAGGGAAACATAACTAAAAAACCTCATATATATATATATATATATATATATATATATAATATATATATTATATATATATATTATATATGAACACACACACACACATACATCTCTCTCCAAAAGTTGAATTAAGACTCTTTGTTCTCTACTTGAATCCCTACACTAGACAATTTTGTGTAACAATGAGAATCTGTTGAGAATAAATGATAAGTGGAATTTGACAATAACATGCGTGTGAATGGTTGAGTAACCATCCACGGGACTATATGTGAAGATGGTGTTTACTGAATACTATGTGGAGTGGGATAACCACAATAAGTTTTGTGCCTTGGGTCTAAGAAAACGCTGATTGTTGGAAACCACACTAAGTGGTTAAATTTTAGCGATGTTGAATGTAGTACCTTGGGGGATGAGAAGATATTCAAATGGGCTAGGCCTAAAAGACAAGGAGGGAAAGAGTTAAGATTTAAATTATTTCAATTTCTTTATGATGAATCTCATAAAAGATTATATGGAATGGTGTAGGAATGTATGGGAACTACCCAACTAGGGTGAATAAAGCTTGTTGAAAAGATGAACAATAAAAACTTGAAGATATTAGAGTGTCCAAAAAAAGTACTATAAATTGCAAAAATAGTGATTGAAAGATGGTTGATTTAATAGATTCTATAACCATTGAGTTGTTAAGCAAGAAACTATGTACGTGAAAGATTAATATAAATGAGCTAGAAATATAAATCTCATTGTGATTTATGTTGTAATTCAGCATGTTTTCTTTTGTGTTCAGGAATAAGAACACCAAGGATGTTGTTACTCCAAAGGGGTGTGGTTTTTGACAACCCATGGGTTATCCTCCTATCATAAACACTTTAATTATTTTTATTAAAATTAAAATGGTTGAGAAATTAGGACGCATATTCCACAACTTGGGGAAGGAAGATTGATTTAGGAAGCTGGAATATTTAATTTCAACATGCAGGATGAAGTATTTTCCTTTAATAGGATGACATGTTTTAATTAGGTTGGAAAAGAAGAGGGCAACCACCATACCTCCTTGGGTGAACACACAAGGAAAATAGGAAAAAATTAAATACAAGAGTGGGCTACGTTGGCAAGGGAAGAGCGAGTAGAGGATGATAGGTTGAGGATTGATGTAGGGATTTATTGTAAGGACATCCCCAAAACCACACAAACACAAAAGAACCAATAGCTAGATACTAACAGACAAGACGAAGAGTGCAGGGTGAACGATTCAACAACTAAGATACAGTTGTGACAATGGCAATGGAGGTTGTGAAGAGATTTCTTGATAAGGAGAAGGAAAAGAACGAGGGGCTTTCACATAAGAGGATTATATGGATGAAGAAGGCTTATAGTTAGCCAGGGGAAAGGAACAAGAATTACTCATGAAGAGGAAGGAAAACAAATAAAGAAAATTGGGACAAAGGGAGTCACTCAGTATCAGATCAGCTGAAGAAGCCCAAGAGCATTTGTTGGCTGAGGATAGAGAGAAGTGGCTTGCCATGAAC
Source organism: Pinus taeda (assembly GCA_000404065.3). Classification (NCBI taxonomy): domain Eukaryota; kingdom Viridiplantae; phylum Streptophyta; class Pinopsida; order Pinales; family Pinaceae; genus Pinus; species Pinus taeda. Next base: position 30,208 of record APFE031247143.1, on the reverse strand, counting down.
TAATGATGTCACCTAGAGTGGTTTGAATAGGGACTGAAGAACCCACTGGGAAGCTTATGGACTGAGGAAACTACTTGATATGGGAAAGAGATATTCAGGTACTTGGAGGCTAAGGAAACACTAAGTGTGTCCCTAGGCTGGGAACACTAGTGCTTACTTCTCTAAAGAACTACATAAAAAGGATCATATCTATGCTTCAATAATAATTTTTCCACCTGAAGAACCTTCTCGTATTGAGCTCTCCTCCTCCCATGAATGAGTGATGCTTTGCCTAAGGACTAAAGATTCCATAAAGTGTGGCTTACCTTAGGAAACAACTGGGAAGTTATTGACTTATGAATCTACTATGCTATCAATAGTTTATCTAGTTGAAGAACCTTCCCATATTTGCATAAATGCTCTCCTCATGTGACTAAGAGAGGCCTATCTTGGGACTGAGTGATGGTTTTCATAAGGACTGAAGAATCCATAAAGTGTGGCTTGCCTTAGGAAACCACTAGGAAGTTATGGACTAATGAATCTATTATCCTATCAATAGTTTTTCTAGTTGAATAAACTTCCCATATTTGCATAAAGGCTCTCCTCATGTGATTAAGAGTGGCTTGTCTTGGGACTAACAAAACCACTGGGATACTTATGGACTGATGAATCTATTGCTCCATTAGTAGTTTTCCAGTTAAGGAACCTTCCCATGCTAGGATGAAACTAATCCTTTAGATTGGAGATGTTGTACCTTGGAAGACAATCTCCGACTAAGGAGAGGTCACCTTCGACTGAGGAGAGGTCAGTGCCCAAGACATTTATTGAAAATAATGAAAAGATGAATTGGTTGTCCTGTTGTTCAAATCCCAAATATTATTTTTAAAGGAAATTCTTCTTAATCTTTAATGGAAAGGAAGAATTTGCATGAAGTGGCCTTTTGATGTTGGTTACAACTTAAATGAAAGAATAAATATAGTGGAAAGTCTCCAACAAGGATGATATCTATGCTTCCATAATACTTTTTCCACCTGAAGAACCTTCCCATATTGAGCTATCCTCCTCCCATGACTGAGTGATGGTTTTCCTAAGGACTGAAGAATCCACAAAGTGTGGCTTGCCTTAGGAAACCACTGGGAAGTTATGGACTGATGAATCTACTATTCTATCAATAGTTTTTCTAGTTAAAGAACCTTCCCATCTTTGCATAAATGCTCTCCTCATGTGACTAAGAGTGGCTTGCCTTGGGATTGATTGATGGTTTTCCGAAGGACTGAAGAATCCATAAAGTTTCGCTTGCCTTAGGAAACCATTGGGAAGTTATGGACTCATGAATCTACTATCTTATCAATAGTTTTTATAGTTGAAGAAAATTCCCATATTTGCATAAAGTCTCTCCTCATGTGACTAAGAGTGGCTTGTCTTGGGAATGACGAAACAAGTGGGATACTTATGGACTGATGACTCTACTGTTCCATTAGTAGTTTGTCTAGTTGAGGAACCTTCCCATGTTAGGTTAAAACTAGTCCCTTAGATTGGAGATGTTGTACCTTGGAAAACAACCTTCGACTAAGGAGAGGTCAGTTCCAAAGACATTTATCCAAAATAATGAAAAGATGGATTGGTTGTCTCATTGATCAAAGCCCAAAGATTATTTTTAAAGGAAACACTTATTAATCTTTAATGGAAGTAAACACTTTGTTTGAAGTGGCCTTTTGATGTTGGTTACAAATTAAATGAAAGAAGAAAGCTAATGGAAAGTCTCTAACAAGGATGATATATATGCTTCCATAATACCTTTTCCACCTGAATAACCTTCCCATATTGAGCTCTCCTCCTCCCATGACTAAGTGATGGTTTGCCTAAGGATTGAAGAATCCATAAAGTGTGGCTTGCCTTGGGAAACCACTCTAAAGTTATGGACTGATGAATCTACTATCTTGTCAATGGTATTTCTAGTAGAAGAATCTTCTCATATTTGCATAAAGGCTCTCCTCATGTGACTAAGAGTGGCTTGTCTTGGGACTAAGTGATGGTTTTCCTAAGGACTGAAGAATCCATAAAGTGTGGCTTGCCTTAGCAAACCACTGAGAAGTTATGGACTGATGAATCTACTATCCTATCAATAGTTTTTCTAGTTGAAGATCCTTCCCATATTTTCATAAAGGCTCTCCTCATGTGACTAAGAGTGGCTTATCTTGGGACTGACGAAACCAGTGGGATACTTATGGACTGATGAATCTACTGTTCCATTAGTAGCTTGTCCAACTAAGGAACCTTCCCATGTTAGGATGAAACTAATCCCTTAGATTGGAGATGTTTTACCTTGGAAGACAAGCTTCAACTAAGGAGAGGTCAGTTCCCAAGAAATTTATTCAAAATAATGAAAAGATATATTGGTTGTCCCATTGTTCAAACCCTCGAGATTATTTTTAAAGGAAATGCTTCTTAATCTTTAATGGAGAGAAACACTTTGTCTGAAGTGGCCTTCTGATGTTTGTTAAAACTTAAATGAAAGAAGAAAGATAGTGGAAAGTCTCCAACATAGGTTTCTTAATGCAGGATCTGTGTTTTCAACTTTAGAAGAAAATATAATTAACAGAATAGGAAAGATGAGCGCATAATTAAGGAATTTTAACTTGAAATTACATAGAACTAGTTTTCAGAATTGTAATATTAAAGACCAACCGGTTCATTACTCTTTATTATGAAGAATAAATTAAATGAAACAAAGAGAAAATACATTTGTACTCAACAGGTGTCTGGAATCACTAAAACTTCTTCATTGAATTCCATATAAAGCTGAAAAGATACAAGTGTTTTCTGTTTTTGAGGTCCAGAACTTAGAACCCTCAGTTCTCTTTCTAAAAATATTTATACAAAATCTCAAAAGATAGTTATAAATTTGTCAACTACCCAAAATTTCATAACTTTCTAACTACTTCAAAAATAATAGTTCTTTCAAACTCTATAATAGTTCTTTAGAACTTTAAAATATTTCTTTCAAAAATATTACAATAGTGGAAAAACAAAATATTAATATGATCGAAAAATGTCAAGTGGTGTTGTTCTATTTGGTAATTTGAGATTGGGCTATAGATGAAGATCCTACATCTGTAGTAGTTGCTGATGGTGACATCCATTCCCTACACTTCCTCCGTATTTTTGTATTAGGACTAGGAGTTTTGTCAAACTTTGAATGTGCCATCCTGAAATTTGTAATTCTACTATATGTTGGCTTGTCCACAAAAAGAGTTCTCATCAACCATGACAATTGAAAATCCATCTCCAAATAGTTTACAATAGTTATTCCTTTCAACACTGTTGTTCTTTCATGAGTTTATCCAATTTTTCTTTTTGCCTCCACCAGAAGAGTCTCATAAGTTTCCCAAGGTAATAAATTACCTTTCTGGTCCCAATATGAAGGAAAACCTACTCTTGTTATCTTCTGAAAATCAGTGTTGAATTTCATTAAAGTTGCCTTAACCTTTGTTAACTTTGTCTCTATTGTTTTCCTGTAGAGGTTCTTCATAATCATTTTGTTTATCTCTAATACATATTCAGTTCTATATTGAACTCCTAATTCCCTTAACTGCTGAGAAGATCGTGAATTAAGGAAAACTATCATTTTCTTTACGAAATTAGCTCTTTGTTGTGACTTTTGTTTATTTGCAACAATCAGATTTTCTAGATCCCTGATGATGATCTTTTCTTCTTCCACTATAGACAATGATTCCTAGATATCTCTAACAGTATGAATGATGCCATTCCATAGAATCTCCCTAGATTGAATAAGGGAAATGTTTCCCTTCACCTTCTCTTTCAATTCTTTGATCTCCTTAGAAGCAACTTCAAAATCATCTATGTATTTTTATGCAGTCTCCATAGCCATGGCTATTTACCTTTCATTACCTTTTATGATTTTCAATGCATTTTCATAGTCTCTTTGTGCTTTTTTCATTTCATTCTAAAAAATATTCATTTCATTCATGACCCTGGTTAGTTTATTAGTTGGGTCTTCTGAATCAGCTGGTATTACAATAGTGCAAACATGTGAGTCAATATTTTGTTGTAGAACAATGTTTATTTCTTTCACCTTAGAAATTTCATCATTTATTTTAATCAACTCCTCAGTCAAAGCTTATTTCTCCTTTTTTACCTATGTTACTTCTGGTGCCATTACATGTTCTATTGCAGGCATGACCAATTTCTTTCTCAATACCTGAACCTCTGTTTCTGATCCCTGCAACAACTTTTGAACAACACTTTTATCTTCTGGATTCACCCCAATTTTAATGATCATCTTCTTCAATTCTTCATTTTGAGTGACTAAGGCTCTTGAATTATCCTTTTCCAACTTTAATTGGCTCACCACCTTTTCCAAGAAAGTTTCTTCTCTGTTGAAAACCAAGGATATTTTCTTCAACTCACTATAAATTAATTCCCCAGTTTGACTATGTAAATTAATTTTACCAGGCAAAGGAATTTCTCTAACATCCACTATAAAATTAACAATCTTGAAACCAGAAGAAGAAGATACACTTAAAGTGGAAGGGTGAGAGAAAGCTAACTTAAGTTGGTCTCTTTCCAAATCCATAGCTGAAAGCAATCTGGTTTGATAGTCGGAAACAAATTGTGCTTCCACCTATGAATCCATATTTTCTTTGACTTTTTTGTTTATTCTTCAATTTGGGAGTACATTTGTTTGATCATGGAGACTGAAATTTTGTCATCTTATTCTAGAATAGGAGAAGAAGGTGTGCAGACAGCTTCTCCTAATTGTAGCTAAAATAATGATGAGCTACCGCCTTCAGATAACTTCTACTTATTTGAACTTCTCTCAGTTTCTTCTTCTAATTCTATGACATCCTCACTACCTCTTTCCAAACTTTTCTCACTCTGATGAGGAGTTTTAATTTCCATATCTCCTGATAAGCTAGATTGGCCTCCATTAACCAATTTATGTATTTCTAGTTTAGCTTCATGAATAAAAGGAGCATAAGAATTTTCCACCCTTCTATTTGAAATAATGTGGTGTGGGTCATATGCATATTTTTCACCTAGTTGTAAATCCATCTCGTCAAGTATTTTATTTACTTCTTCTGTGGCTTTTTTGTTGTTTACAATGAAAGGTTCCATTATCTTTGGAAATTTAAATAAATACGCCTTTTTTGCTGGCACAAAGTGTATTTGATCTACATTCAAGCTATACCTAATGAAGTCCAATGAAAAAACCTCATAGGTATAAAAACTGGAAGTCTAAAAGGGGCAATTTTTGCTGCATATAATCTGATTTCTAAATAACATTCAAATTGAAACCAAGCACCCACTTTGACATATTTGCTAATTTGAAGTATAGAATGAGACTTTGGCAAGAAACAGGGTGAAGGAGAATTGTTCAAAATTGAATAAACAACTAATAGGAAAGAAGAGGAAAAATACTCAATCCTTGGCCATTACCAGTGTCTCTTATCACATCAGTCCAAAACACTATTCATTGTTTGTTTTTATTAGGGTCCACGATATTCAGCCCTAAATGCATGAACCTTTCCACATGAGTATATAAAAAGAGATATGTGACAAGAGATGGAAATCTAAAACGAGTGACAGGAAGATCTAATAATTGATAATTTATCATTCTTTCCCCAAAAAAAGGTATATCAAAAAATATATATGGGTTCATCATTAGACTGAACATTCCTAAGATGGCCTCATCCACAGTGTTGGTGTATTCCTTTCCTAAGATTTTTACCATAATTTGTAGCACATATCTGACTTCTTCAACAAAAGTATCTAAAGGAAATTGAGGAGGTTCCATAGGCAAATTTTTTTCCAGCAGGCATTAAAAAGAAACTGAGTTGAGCATAGTTAGAAGAATACAAGTCTTGAAATGTGGAAATCAAAGATTCTTATGAGAATGTAGTGTGAGAATTTTCAACTGGGAAGCATAAGGCTTGCTAAACTAACAAAGTTGACACTTGAAATACATTTTCCCCTAATTTAGTTATGACAAAACATTTCTGTGGGTAAAGGGCACACCAACATGCGTTTCCATTCATGAAGAGTATGGCTGGGAGCTTGAGCATCAACACTCGGTGAAGGATGACTCCCTTCTGTCTGAGCCTCTTCCGTTATTTCTTTACATTTTTGGTGAACCTGTCATCCATGATTTCGCATGTGTATCTTCATCCACGGATGCACCCATTTTTTATCACTCGTAGGACACACCAAATGTGGGTCCATCATCCAACAATGGAGAGGATAATTTATTCATTAAAAATCCACTTGATATTTCATCTACGTTTTCCAGAAACATAGAGGATGAGTTTGTTCACTTTTCATCTACCTCTCTGTTTGATTTATCATATCATGAGGATGCCGATAAAATCATTGATTTTTCTAATCGTGGTTGTCGTGATCCATTTACTCCTATATTCGATCATGATCATGTTTCTATCACAGTTGATTTTTTGAAGCCACTAATTTATTATGATCTATCTGACAAGGAAGTTGAAACACCCCAGAGTGTCGAGGCACTTTAGCCCGAGCTAATGGTTATGTCAGGCCCTCGCTATCATGAGGTTGGTTTCACTTCCAATTAGGAAATTATTCAATCACCTGAGGCTCCTCATCACTCATCTATATGCATTGAAGATAAATCTTACACACAGATCATGCTTCCTCCACTCGAACTGTACGATCCCATCGCTCATGCATTGGAGGAATATTACATTGAAAGCACACGTGCAAGATGCAAGTTGTCTTTTTTTCTTTCGTTTTCTTGCATGTCGCGGTCAAGAGTGTGTGTATGCTTCAAAGCTGCATGCAGTATCTCACAACACCGTGATAAGTCCACAGACCACATGTCATGTACTTGCACTCACTTATGTCTGGTGGACACTTTTAAACATGAAGTGCATTTGTCTTCATTTCTATATTTTTCTTTATTTTTGGTTCGCACAACCGGGTTGCTCATAGACCAAGCCTTCACCAACATGGGTCAACCAATGCGCCAATAGCTGCATTGGAAATATCACTTCACATGATCAAGCCCATGCACCATTAGCTTAGGAGTAGGAGTAGTGTTTGCTTGCATGCTTGTTTGCTTACTTTCTTTGCTTGTTTGTTTGTTTTTTTGCTTGTTTTCTTACTCACTTTGCTTTCACATTTACTTCTGCTTCTGCTTTGCTTTGTTGTTTTTTTGCTTCTTTTTGTTCGTAGGTTAGTTTCGCATGAAACCATGTCTGATTCTTGAAACAAGATGGGTAAAGAACAAGAGGCCTTGTGTAGCTATCACTACTTGGTTATCTATCATCATGCCTCTGTATGAAGAACTTGTTACTTTTATTCCATGATACGTCGATGGAAAATACGTAATATTCGAAGTGAAACTTGGTGAAAACACAACACTTGTGCGCTAGATAGTGTCACCTACTCTAGTCAATTGTTTTTGGGATAACCTTTGTCAGCTCAGTCAAGTAGACTAAGGTGAGGGGAAAACCTTAACAAGCATGTCAGAGGTATATAATAAACTACTTCTCTGAAGGAACAACCTCTTCTACTCTCAATAATTCGGGATCCCTCTTCCTCCTTTGAAATGAATAAGTGTTATGCACAATTATGAAAAATGAAAAAAAATGAAAAGTGAAAAATGAAAACAAAAAAAATGAATAAGGTGAAAGAAGAGAAAGGCTTCTTGCACAAAGAGGTGATGTAAGTAACTTTGTCGGGGTACTGACGAGGTTCGTTGGCAGCAAAGCGATGATTGTGTTTCAGCGTGACTCCACCGAGGTACTGTCCAGGCCTGCTGGCAATGAAGCAACACAAGAGATGAAACTAAGGCTCTGATGAATATACTTCTTGTGCACCAACATACCCCTCAACCCCAATCAAAAAAAATGTGTTAACTTGGTTTGGAATGTGTGTCAATCGACCAAGATCTTGGCAGATGCTACATCTTATAATCAAGCAAGTTTGAAAACCAGACAAATTCAGAACTGAACAATAATTCTCGAGGTGTTAGACTTGTTTTTCACGAACAAGGTCCATTAAAAGAGCTGGATTTCTACCAGTGTGTCGCCAAGTGTTGTAGCGGCTAAAACCACCCTCCAAAATTTTTCCTTAGCTTTGTTTTGGAGCCTCCCTACCAACCTTACACAGCACCATGTCTTTCCTTGTGAAGTACACAAGCTTCAATGTTTTCCTTGCAAAATGATAGTTAGTGAATCATAGCTTGTTGCATCCCCCTCACAGGTTGTTTATCCGGACTTAGTCCAACTGTAGGTTGAGCATATCCCTCAAGAAATCGCACAATTCTAGAGGGGAACTAGCCTTCCCTCTAGAAAATATGCAATTCTGTCTAGCAGCCTGCTGGGCTCTAGAATTGCGCAAATCTGCCTATCATTGTTCACTGGAAAAATTAAGCAATTCCTCCCAATAGGACTACTCAGCCAAAAAATTGTGCATTCTAGGCAACACTTAGCTCCTCTACCCAGAATTGCGCAATCCCTCTGGGCAGCCAGCCTAGCTCCCTCCCAGAAATGCATATTTTTTCCTCCCAACTGAGTAGACTGTTGCATGTGCAGTTGAGTTGACAAATTAATTTTCATGCTTGGTCTGCTTCTCCCAAGGAAGCATACAAAGGCATCCCTTGATTCAGGTATCTACTTTTAGCAGCTGGAGGTTGCATGCAAGGATCATTTCAGAAACCTCCCACCAAGTGTCACTCTTCCTAGATTTGTGGCATGTGCGTCACATCTTTGATTCTATCAAAACTCATGAACCAGAAACTACAGAGCTCATTCCTCACATCGACATTGTAGCTCTGACATCCCACATTGCATCTAGGAGTCATCAACACATTCAACTCAGTTATTTGGGGTAAGCCCGCCTTCCATGTATTGTGTTGCATTTCTATTGCTTTTTGTGTTTCTATGTGTGTGATTGTTGTCTACTTGATTTCAGTGAGTACTTGTTGTCGTTTTGGTGTATGTTAGCTTGTAGAAGCACCATTTCAGTTTTCATTCGCATCTCACTGTTGTTGTATGCATAACGATATTTTGTACAGATGGTCACCATTGCGAAAACTCACTTCACACACATGTATGCTTTCCCGTTTTCTGAATCATGTGATTGTTGTTTGCATGAATGATCATTCACTCTTGTTTACACTCATCTCATCATGCATTCACACTTCTAATGTTTTCAATCGCCCATCAGCTGGACTGGGTTGTCTTGGCTCAGACCATGCCTTTCCCGACTAGCACTGCAGATTTCCAGAAGTGAAGGCTCTCCCTTCGCTCAAAAAATTGTGCCAATATAGCCAGGCACTGACGTCCATGCAAGCATTGTGCAATTATTGGAGGGAATGTCCTATTGGCCCCAGAAACTACGTAATGCAGTTTGCTGGTTGCATGTCACTACTTACTGAATTTGTGCATTGCACAGTTTCAGTCCTCAGTAGGCCATGCTGGAATGTGCATTGTGCAGTTCCAGCAGTTGTTCAACCTACTGATAGCCCGAACTATGCCTTGCACAATTTTGGCAGTCAGTCTCCCGACCTCCTGGCGAAAATTGTGCAACCTTCATGATCAGTCACACAGGTATGTTGCAAGTCAGTTCTCAAGATTGTTTTGGTTTTTGACTGACAGATTGCCTTCCATGAGTGTTTCTATGTCTCCAGGTATCATAGGTGTTCATTTTCCTCTCAGCAACACAGGTACAATGGTTTCCAGGAGAGCAGAGTTGAAGACATCGTTCAGAGCACACTTGGGGATGTAGTCGATCAATTGTCTATGAACTTTCCTACCCATGTAGACATTGAGTTTTTTGTAGACAAGGACATCAAGATATGAAAATATCAGCATCACAGTAAGCAACACCATCAACAACAGATGAAGGCAACATACTGAATGCAACGAACGCAAGAGGAATTTTGTTGACAACACAGAGGTGGAACAAAGTTGCAAGTTCAAGAAGATCCACTTGTGATGAAAGAAACTTTGGAGACTCAGGATATGAGGTGAAGACATGACAAGAAGATCACTCTAAGGCATATAATAGAACAGAGAAGGAGTTTCATGTGCTAAAGCTACAACTCAAGGAAGAACAAGAGCTGCATAGATGAGAGAATGAGTTGCAACAGGAACATGTACAGTAGTGCATCATGCACTCATGGATGAAATTGTGCCCATACAAGTTATAGATCCATCCTAGCAGCTGGCATGGAACAAACAAAGTGAGCAGTGTGGTTGATCGTATGCAAGGGAATGCAGTAGCATGCATGTCATTATGTACACGCACCGAGGTGAAGACAAGAAGCAAGTCCAATTGGAGTTGAACATGTACCTTGACAACTTGATGTGCACGACCACCAATACATGCTTGGAGAGTAGCATAGACACTATGCATCAATATGTTGTCATTCCGGTCGCACCAAGACATCCATGCGCATGCTATTAGATGAGTTGGACAGAGTTTCCATATCAGTGCACCCAGATGCAACGAAGGCAATAGCTGGCTTCAACAAGATGTCACCATTGAGCAAACGGAAAACCAAGCTTGGCATCATCTCATCACCTTCGACCATCACAAGCATGTCAAATAGTTGGTCTCACCACAACAGTCCGAGTGTCAGAGATGTCTTGCATGTCTTGCTCAAGCCATTTTGTCTCACATGGGCACATGTGGATTGTAATGTAATGTCTTGTCAAGTGGAAGTTCAAGTGTCAATAGTTGAATGTAACAGTCATAGAGTAGTTGAAGAATCATGAGGGTAGATGAATAGTCTCAAAGGGTAATGTCAAGGGTCACCCCACCCTTTGCTATAAATAGTACCTCATAACTCACTGTATAGGCTTTTGGTCAGCCAATCGTCAATAGGACTATCTTAGAGAAAGGTTGGATAGTATTGTAATGCGCCTTGGCTTCTCCATTGCGCAAAGCTAGTATATCTCTTTGGAGGAGAAGGTGGTTGTGGCTATAACATTCCACTATCGGAACTAGTGGTTGGACATGGATGTATTGAACTTACACTTCTTAATATTACAGAGCCATGACATTTTCATGCATATGTTGTTGTTATAGTCGGACTATTCTAGTTGCTATAGCAATGTATGTTATTTAACTTACGCATTTGTGTATGAACTATTTTGTATGCAATTGCATGAATCTTGTTGTAGGCATGTTGTTGTTTTAACCATCACTTTGGATTTCTCACTAACTTTCTTTCTAGCTAGTGATGCATCTTCGCTCATGTGTTCCCTTCCAAGTTGAGTACTATTACAGGTTTCCAAGGGGCACACTGACCTCACCCTCTATGTGTTAGAACCTCTCATACACCTTCCTTGACTCACTGCAGCTGTCACACCCTTGCTACCAACAGGGACATTTTACTTGCCTATGTGCGAAACCGCGGTCAAGGCATTACCATATGACCCACTACTGGGAATCTTACACCAAACGGTCTGAGGTCTAATTAGGACTTCTTAACGGGGAGATCCCCTGACATGTTGGCGTGTCCAGCACCATCAACAGGTTCCAACCCTATCCTTCTCAAGGCTCCAACCTTATTTTTAGAGGCTACAACCCCTAAGGCACAACCCTTTAACGTTTTTAATAAAATGAATAAGTAACTTACATTAATTTCTCCACAAGTCCGTTATGGACTTCCAATTTGTTCACTAAAGAATCTTAACTGTCCAATACTTCACTTGTCAAATATTCTAAAATTGCTAATGTTTCACTGTCCAAGTATGCTTTCAAGACTCCTAATGCTTCACTGTCCAAATATGCTTACAACACTCCTAGTGCTTAACTATCCAAGAATTTTCACTTTACTGTTTAGAATCATAAATTATTTATTAGTTCATGCCTCCAAACTTATCACTGTTCCAACCTTCAATTCTTCATGGGTTCTGTTATCTCAAAATCAGACCCTGACAGGCTGCTGATCAGGTAGACCTTAAGTAACTATTTCAAACCTACTTTTGGTTGAGGCTTAGCCTCCTCAACCTGAGAGGGCCCTCTCAGAGGATTAATAATTTTGATTATGAGTAAGATGTCTAACTCTTATGAAATAAAACGAAGGAATGTAAGTGGTTGAAACATAATTAGAAATTATCCATTGGGCTTATGGAGTCAAAACAGCTTCAGCATAACAGTGATATCAGCCTTACATAGAAGTCAGGGCATCTAGAATTCAACACATTTAGAACATACCAGAACATATAGGACAACACAGTTTATAAATGTATGAAGGAAATTAGAGCACAATCAGTGATTTCTAAGTAATCACACATTCATACCACTACAAACACTGAGAAGAGAACAATACAATACATTCTTAACCTTGAATTCCTTCTGATTCCTGAGAAGCAAAGCCAAACCTTGTATTACTAAAACAGAGTCTTTACACAGAGCACAATGTGAGAGCTTTTCTGAATAATTTTCCCAACCCTAGGTACATTGCTCTCTCTCCTATATATAGAATTCTTTACAAAGCTGAGATTCCTCCTCCAGCATGAGGGGAACTTGAATTCTACTTGCTATGACACCTATTCAAACTTTAACTAACTATTAAATGCAACAAACTACTAACTAGAAGTTTTAGAAACCTAAGACAACTAGGAGTCTGACTCCACATCATGCTAGTAATAGCATTAATTACAATCAAATCTCGTTCTCTAACAAGTGGTCTCCTTCAATTTAGCTTTGGTGGATGTTTGAAGCTCCTTGCTGGCCCTTAATGTCTTATCTCTTTACTACTGTTGGAAAGTAGGAAACTACCCCTATTTTTCTGCTTTTGGTTTCCTCAAGGATATCCGAAATCAATTATCCATGTTGTTCTTCTATGATTACACAAAAATATATTGGGGTGCCACGTTCTTCATGCTCTGTAGACCTTTCCTATATACCTGTGTGAAGACAAAACCTCTTCGAAGTTGTTTGAAATGTCATGGACAATACTAGCGGTGATCATTTGTATAACAGAAAGCATAGATTTCATATATCTTTATCCTCCGCTTGTTTTACCCTTGCTTGTTGCTTGCACATTGTAATTAATCATTTTCTGAAATCCCCTTTCAAAAATGTTTCCCCTTGATTACTCAAAATTGGTTGACTGAGTTTAATTATGCAGCTACAGCAGTTTCGTACCGCGCTACGAAACTGCTGTGTATTATGCATCACCTATAGCAGTTTCGTAGCGCGCTACGAAACTACTGTGTAATCACAAAACACAGCTTTAATACCAAAATTTGACTGTCTTGAGCCTCTTTATATTGAAATGTCCTTTTCAACTACCCTGAAGCTAATCAAAACTGAATGGAGATGCATCATTCTTCAAGAAAAACTTCAACAAGGTAAATCATCAAGATTTGGGACATAACCTTACTTGCTGTGTGATTTCCTTAAGGAAATTTTTCCTGCTGGCTTAGATGTATCTTCAAATCCTCAATTTGCCTCTTCATAACTCTGATCCCAGCTCTCAGTCTCATATTAACTCTTCTGATGAATTTGGCTTCCTTTATTGCAGGGACTGTCCAGGTATAGTATTGGGCATTACAGTCGACCACCTCGGGTATTGAAATTGTTTTGTCTTCCCACAAGGCCTCCATTTTGTTAAAATGAGCTTCCTTGATTGCATGTTTCCTTGAGGCTTTCTTCAATTTAGCAATTTCCAGGTTTGCTAATTTCAACTTCTTTTTTAACTCTTCAACACAATGTTCTTCTTGAGGGGTAACTGCCTTACCTTTATCTCTTTGATGTAGCTGAGATGATATTTTTGATGAAGTCACGAGTCCTTCATGAAATTGTGCTATCTCCTCTGTTTCACATGCTCCTAGCAGTGTCTCTTGTAACTGTCTTGAATGCCTCATCACAGGTCTTCTTGGCTTAAAGACAAATTTAGCAATCAGATCATCAAACTTGAGCTTTTTCGAGTCTTTGATCTTTTTGGTTTTGTCCTTTCCTGATTCTATCAAATCTTCTCGAACCAAGGGATATTCTTCAATATCAATAGCTTGCAGTAAGTCATTAAGACTTCCCTTTGAAAGTAGGCTTTCCTCAGTAATCACTGTCTTGCCTTTTTCCTTAGCTAACTGGCTCCTTGTCATTCTTCTCTGGACTACTTCACCTGTAGATGATTCATGTACACCTTGTTTGATCTGAGTTTTCTCTTTATAGAACTGTTGGGGTGTGTCTTGGATTATCAGTGGTTTGGTGGGTTCCTTTACCTACTTCCTAGCCTTCAATTTGACAAATCTCTTGGATCTTGTTTCTGCATGATGGCCAGTTGCTGTTGGAGAATCTTTTGCATCTTGAGGACTGAGACCAGTCTCGTTCTTGAAACCGGACATAAACATGAATGTGGGCCAGTCCCTACCTACTTTCTGGATCTCATGCAAAACGATTAATTTAATTAAGTCGTGATGAAACAATGAGGTCTCACAGGCTTCCTTTTTTAGTTGAACCTTGTCACACATTGTGCCTAGGCTACGAAACAAGTAGAAAGGTAAATCAAGAGATATCTTTCCTGTGAAATGAAACAGAAGCTTGAAGTGATATGAATACACCTTATGGTACCTCCCCTCATAGGTAAAGTACCTCTGTATGCAGGTAAGTATATTGGCATATGATTCCTTGACAAAATTCCTGGGCACATACTTATTTAAATCTGAATCAATGAACTCCGGCTTCAGAAATTCTTTGCATGGGGTCATATCAAATTTGAAATTTTTAAACCATATTTCCTCTCCCCTTGGGATTTCAGTAACTGTAGATATGACCTCTGGAGATATGGGTAATTCAAGCACCCCAACTTTTGAATTTGATCCTGTGAAATTCAAGGCAAATTCCTTGGTGACTTGCATATGGCCTCCATGAAGTTTTTCGCAGAAATTCCAACAGCCAACCTGCTTGAATGCGCATTCAACTTCTTTTTTCTCTACGATAATGTCTAAACCTTCAGGTTCGCTCCTCAAGCACCTGCCTGACCTGTGCTCCTTTCTTTCTGCAGACCCCTCCATGAAATTCCAGCGGGATAAAGGTTTGAAATACTGGCACTACCTTAATCTTAGATCATTGCCTCTCTTGAAAGCTTCCTCGCTTGAAAACATCCTCGTTTGATCCTCAGGGAATTCAAATTGAAGGCTTAACAATTTATTGCTCATGCATGAACCCAAACACAAATCATGACTGTGAATACTTGGCTCTTCTTGAAACTTGAAATCTGAGCGTACCAAGGTACCTAACGACTCTAATGATGAGGATAAGGGGTTGGACATGATAGGCGAAGTGTATAAGCTGACAAATGATGAAGTAAACATAACGGACTTTGATGGATATGACAGTTGAGCAAGATTTGGTACGAATCCCCACGAATCCCTGATTTCGTAGCGCAACCAGTGTAAAATTTGGGTTTTGCACTACGAAAACACCTAAACTACTTTGTAACACATAACAACCTTAAAACAAACTTGATACAGGGAATCTATGCAGGTTGTGGGACCAGTGATGAATGGGAACAGATTATTGACCTTTATTTAACCATACCACCAAGATTCCTAAGACTTAGACACTACATTGAACATGGAAGAACTGAACTTGGACTAACACCTAACCTTCACAATCAAACTGATGTGAATAATTTAGTAATCACTTCTTAAGTGATAACAGCGTGGCTCCACTTGGGATAGTGTGCTCCTGTAGTACACTAAGAACTCGTAGGTCCAATGCTTTATCCATTTTATGACAAACATAGATTTGCTTGACAAGCATCCCTTTCCAGCTTCTTGCGCCTTCACCTCAAGCTTAAGCCTTATGTTTTAGCTTGTCATTATTTACAACAAAAAGAAAAACTGATAAAACGGGTATATACAATGTTGTGAGAAACTGATAGTATTTCAATCAATGATAATGCTTTAGGAACTTGCCATTAACAGGTCCTCCAGCATATGGTTCTCCATCAATTTATTACAAAATGTAAGTGTTATTTCCATGAAAAGCAGCAATTTGATATGGGCCCTTCCACAAATTTTCAAATTTACCATGCTTACCTTTCTCTTCAATTCTGGCTTCCCATTTCAACACTCTGTCATGGATCTAAAAAGTAACTTCCTTGATATTCTTATCAAATGTTCTCTTGATTCTGTTCTGAATTTGTTGATGACTGTCATATACCTCATTCCTCTTCTCCTACAGGGATATAAGTTGATTCATTCTCCTTTGTACAACGTTTGGTTCTTCTTCTAGCCCTTGAATTAGTTTCATTACAGTTACTCCAAGTGATGTTGGAAATATAGCTTCAGCACCGTATACTAACTCATATGGCGAAGTGCCAATAGATCTCTTTGTACAAATCCGGTCAGCCCACAAAGCATACTTCAATTTCAAATGCCAAGCTTTCTTGTTTTCTTGCAGTACCTTCTTAATGATCCTCACAATGCTTTTGTTTGATGATTCGGCAAGGCCATTTCCTTGCGGATAATAAGCAGTAGAGTGTCCAAGAGTGATGTGATATTGGTGGCAAAAATTAATCATCTTCTTGGACTTAAAAGCTTGGGCATTGTCAGTTATAATCTTCATTGGACATCCAAATCTAGACAATATATTATTTTCTAAGGAAGAGATAATGACTGAATCATTAGCTTGCCTTGTTGGAATGGCCTCTATCCATTTGGTGAAGTAATCAGTGGCTGTGAGAATCTAGCGATGCTATCCTGATGAGGGAGGATAAATTTCCCCAATAAAATCCAATCCCCATTGCTGGAATGGCGCTTCAACATATATAGGAACCAATGGTAAAGGCATAAGTTTCCTTTTTCCCTCAAATATTTGACATTCATGACATGTAGCCACCCTTTTGTACGTATCTCTGAACATAGTTGGCCAAAAATATCCACAATCTCCTTTATGAAATTCATCAATTACTTTATCAACTTCTTCTTCAAGGAGACAATTTAACAAAATCCCTCCTGCATCTTTCCAAAACAAATTTTGGTCATAAACAAAATATTTTAAAGACTTCAACTTGACAAACCGAGCTTTGGACTTTGAAAGATTAGCAGGGGCTTTATTATGCTATAGAACAAATGCTACATCCTTGTACCATTCTGAAACCAAGAATTTCTCATTTATTTGGACCAACTCCTCTTCATTTTCAGAAATTTCTGAGATCTCTGTACTCAAATTAATGTCAAGATAGTCCAAATTTGACTGAGTCATTAGCTTTTCCAAGCCTTGACCCTTCACTAATTTGGTGGGTTTGATGTCAATGTCATACTCTAACAATTTTGCTATCCACTTGCCCCTTTTTCCATCTGGATCAGCCTGTGTTAGGATATCCTTTATAATAGCATTTGGAACATAAGCAACAATATGAGAATGCAAAACATAGATTCTGAAATCCTTTATGGCTTTCACCAAGGTGTAAGATTTCTTCTTTAGGATATTGTACTTTAGTTCAGCATTTGCTAATGTCTTACTAAAGAAAGAAATAGGTTGTTTAGTACCTTGATTTCCCTTTTGTAGCAAAACTCCAGCAATTGTATCTTCAGAAGCAAATGTAAAGATAAGAAATTCCTTGGTAAAATCTAGGCTGATAAGTATTGGTGCTTGTGTGAGTGCCTTCTTGATCTTCTCAAAAGATTTCTTTGCTTCAGCTGTCCACTTAAAGTCCACTCCTTTCTTCAACATCTTTGTTATATTCTTGACAACTTCAGCAAAGTTGGGAATGAAACGTCTAACAAAGCTACCTTTTCCAAGAAAGGATTGAATCTCTTTCTTACTTCTTGGCAGATCTAACTTTTGAATTGCAATAACTCTATTAGGATCAATCCTAATTCCTTCCTCAGAAATGATATGACCAAAAAGTTTTCCTGATGTTAGAGAAAAAATACTTTTAGTAGGATTAAGAGAGATACCAAACCTTCTACATTTCAGCAAAATTCTTTCAAGGTGTTTCCAATGATCTTCCTCTCTCTTTGAAAAAACTGTGATGTCATCAAGATAGACAACTACTGATTTTTCCTTTTCCTTAGCAAAGGCAATATCCATTGCTCTTTGGAAAGTGGCCCCTGCATTCATGAGACCAAAAGGCATCTTGGCGTACATGAATGTTCCCCATGGCGTTGTGAAGGCTATCTTCTCTTGATCATCTGGATGCACAAGAATCTGACTGTACCTTGAGAAACCATCAAGCATAGACATCCTTTGTGAACCAACAATATTTTGTAGAATTAAATCCATCTTCGGAAGAGGATAATTATCTTTCAATGAAGCTTTATTCAAATTTCTGAAGTCTATACAAATCCTGATCTCCCCATTCTTCTTTCTAACTAGTACCAAATTAGCAAGCCAATTTGAGAATCTGATTGGAACAATGATTTTAGCATCAAAGAGTTTCTTGACTTCCTTTTCAATCAATGGCATAAGAAGAGGATTAATTCTTATAAACTTCTACTTGAAAGGTTTCTCATTCTCCTTAATAGGAATGGTATGCTGGATAATAGAAGAATCATATTGTTTTAGGTCAGCATAGCTCCATGTAAACACATCAATAAACCTTTTCATCATCTCAATGTATTTAGCCTTCATATCAGCTGAAAGAAATTTCGAAATCTTAACCATCTTAAGTACAACTGAATCCACTAAATTGCAGCTTTCTACCTCCTCCTCATTAGCCTGTAATTTTGGAGCTTTGAACACATCATTTTGATCAAACAGTTTCTCAAGAGGAATGAGACCTTTAGGTATTAAATTATTTTTCAGTTGTAAGACTTCAGATTTTCCCTTTGACTCCACAAACATATTTTGCTGATCCATTTGAGTACTTTCAATTTCTTCCTTTAATTCAATGAAATTCTTTACCTGCTGATCGTCTTCAAAGACTTGCCAATTAGTGATGTTATCTGGGATGACTGGTTGATGACGAACCTCCACCTCATATTTTCCAGAAGAGTGCATAGGAATAATGAAAAGATTGGCGGAAACAGCAAGAGAGTCTGCAATAGAGTTTTGGTCTATAGTTTTGATAGTGAAAGAATAGGCCTGAAACTTTTCCAACATATCCAACACTAAGTTTCTATATGATCTCATCCTTACATCCTTGGTTTGATAAGAAACTTCCACTTGTTTAATCACCAATTCAAAATCTCCACAAACAACAATGTTTCTAGCCTTCAACTTTAACAAAGCTTCTAAGCCCAAAACCAGAGATTCGTAGCCCAATGTTTCTAGCCTTCAAAATTTAGTTTGTAGGAGAAAAACTTACTTTCATCATTGGGACTTGTGATCCAAATTCCAGCTCCTACCCCTTCTCTTCCTGCTGATCCATCAAAGTATAATGACCACCAGCCTATTGTCTCCTTTTCATCTTCTTGCTGATTTTCTTGGCGTTGATTTTCTAAAAGTATCTCCTATGATTCATCCCCAACTGATTCATTGAAAAATATGGCTGACCCCAATCCAATATCAAATGAATAAAAGAGAAAATTTTGGGGTTTATCTTTGTTGCTTACCATATAAGCAATTCTGGTTTCCCAATACAATCTCCTTTCCTCACCAAAAACAGGGATAGTAGCATAGGTAAGGTCCATCTGCATTGTGCCCTTTATTTTTGCTGCCCACGATCTTGACAACAGCATCCCAAACTTGGGTGGAATGTCAGCTAAAACAATGTCCATGACAATTGTCTTTGCTGGAATTTTTGTTAGACCCACAACAACATCTTTAATCAAACCAATGCATTGAACTCTTTTTGAATCAAAAGAGAATAAATCCTTATACAGTCTTGTTACCTGTAATCCCAACCTTTCCATGATTACCTTGGGCATAAGATTATGATAGGCCCCTGAATCCAACATAGCATTATGTAAGGTCATATCATGAATACTAATGCTTATGTAGAAAGGAGGAAATTCATCATTCTGATCATCTTCAAGTCTTGGACCCAAGTATATGATAAGATTATCTTCTTGTACATTTAAGATATCAGCCGCTCCTGGTTGTGAATTAAGCATCTCTAGGATCTTACTTTTGTATTTTTCTACCTTGAGAATTTCGCTGAATGGGACTGATATTTTGATTTTCGCAGTTTCATTCTCAAGGTTGAAAACAGAAACAGTTTTCTCAATTTCTTTAGTAGGAGATGGAGTTTGAACATCCTTTTTTCCAGGTGGAGAATCATCTTTACCTTCAACAACCTTTGAGTTGTCTTTCTTGTCTTCAACAGCCTTTGGAGCATCCTTTTTTGGCTGTGTTTTGTTTGTTGTAATTGGAACATTTCTATTTCTGAGATTGTACTACTTTTGCATTTCAAAGATAGCATGCTGATAGCCCTTTAAATAGTCTGAAGTTTCCTCTCCTTGTTTGGTCCTACTGGACTCATCATGCTCTTCCTTAGTCAAGAAAATCCCTGACACCTCTTCATCAAGACAATGAATGGACTCTTCAGGAATTTCAGGCTCATCTTCTTCATCAACCAAGTTTTGCTGGAAAGGAGGTCTTACTGGAGGATCAGGCTATTGATTCCTATTCTCTCTTGGCCTTTGTTGATTTTGAGGTCTTCTGAACTGAGGATTTCTACATTGAGGCTCCTGCTATGCTGGAGGAGCAGAGGTATTTCCAAAAGCCAACCGATCCATTAGCTTCTCCATGGTCTTCATCATTGAATCAATTTTATCTTCTGGAGCTGAAGAGGAAGGTTTCTCTTCTTCTTTCAGTTTGGCTTTTCCCATCTTTGACTTTTTAGTAGCGACCATGTTCACCTCTACTTTAATTGCATCATTTTGCATGTCAACAAGAGTAGCAGAGTCTCTTTCTCTGAGTAACAGAGAGAAGTCAGAATCAAATGCTTCGGCGTATCTCAATTGTGCCAAGGCCTCAGGAGGTTTCAAATGGACTGGGATGGAATTGTATACTTTATTAAACCTCTTGGAGATGTTTTGAACGGTTTCATCAGGTGCTCTTCTAAGATTATTGTATTCAGTAAGAGCTTGGACGGGATTAGTTCTGTTTCCCCACTTCCTTAGAAAACTATCTTCAAGCTCTGTCCAATTGTGAATGCTTCCAGCTGTAAGATCTTTAAACCATTTTCTAACTTCTCCAATGAAAGTTTGTGCAAACAATCTTAGTTTCACATCCTCATAATCAACTTCCTCTTTGTCAACAAAATCATTGAATCTGTCTACATGTTCTTTTGCTGTGATTTCTTCATCCCCACCCCATGTTGCAATTCTAGCAGCATATTTGCTAGGAAGGTCATGTAAAACAGCGGGGAGTGCTAATGGAGCGTACCTAGCAGGTACGCCCATGGTTAATTGAGGAACAATGATGGAAGGTACTAAAAGGATAGAAGAAACAGAATTGATATGAAGCAGATTTCCTGGTGTTTGAGAACTACTAGGACTAGTAGAAGCAGAGGATAAGGTGTTGGTACGGAAAGGACTATTTGGGCTTTGCAAACCACTGACAAATGTACTCCAATTTGGAAGAGGTAGACTAGTTTTAGATTTGAGTAAGACTTCAAAAGGATCAAGTTCTTTGAGTTTATTTAAATCTTCCTCTTCTAACAATAAGTCAGAAGTGACAACTTCCCAAAATTCCTCTTTATCTTTTTGTGACACTAGAGATGAAGTACCAATCCCTCTTTTTTGTAAATCTAAAATAATTCCAATGAGTTCTTCTTCTTTTTTAGATCTCAACAACACCTCATGAATCTTATCATCAACTATTTTGTCCTCAAGACTTCTTGAAAATTCAGAGAGAAAAGATTTTGAAAAACATGGAGTACCTGGTGTTTCAGTAAATCTTTGTTTGCGCATTGAAATGGTGTTTGGATTGTCCACGGGAGTAGGTGGATCTGGGTCAGGATTGCTTCGTGTATATCTCCCTCTCAAAGCCACCTTTTAAACTTTTGAAAATGTATCGAGTCACCGAGGTAGATTGCAGCCTCGAAAAGTCTTCTGAGCTCCTGCGACCTTCAGAAGTTTAGTCTCTTGTTTTCGGGAATGAATAATCTTCAGGCTCCCGGCAGACGCACCAAAATGTTATCTCAAAATTAGACCTTGACAGGCTATTGATCAGGTAGACCTTAAGTAACTATTTCAAACCTACTTTTGGCTGAGGCTTAGCCTCCTCAACCTGAGAGGGCTCTCTCAGAGGATTAATAATTTTGATTATGAGTAAGATGGCTAACTCTTATGAAATAAAACGAAGGAATGTAAGTGGTGGAAACACAATTAGAAATTATCCATTGGGCTTATGGAGTCAAAACAGCTTCAGCATAACAATGATATCAGCCTTACATAGAAGTCAGGGCATCCAGAATTCAACACATTTAGAACATACGAGAACATATAGGACAACACAATTTATAAATGTATGAAGGAAATTAGAGCACAATCAATGATTTCTAAGTAATCACACATTCATACCACTGAAAACAATGAGAAGAGGACAATACAATACATTGTGAACCTTGAATTCCTTTTGATTCCTGAGAAGCAAAGCCAAACCTTGTATTACTAAAATAGAGTCTTTACATAGAGCACAATGTGAGAGCTTTTCTGAATAATTTTCGCAACCCTAGGTACATTTCTCCCTCTCCTATATATAGAATTCTTTACAAAGCTGAGATTCCTCCTCCAGCATAAGGGGAACTCGAATTCTGCTTGCTATGACACCTATTCAAACTTTAACTAACTATTAAATGCAACAAACTGCTAACTAGAAGTTTTAGAAACCTAAGACAATTAGGAGTCTAACTCCACATCATGCTGGTAATAGCATTAATTACAATCAAATATCGTTCTCTGACAAGTGGTCTCATTCAATTTAGCTTTGGTGGATGTTTGAAGCTCCTTGCTAGCCCTTAATGTCTTATCTCTTTACTGCTGCAGGAAAGTAGAAAACTACCCCTGTTTTTCTGCTTTTGGTTTCCTCAAGGATATCCAAAATCAATTATCCATGCTTTTCTTCTATGATTACACAAAAATATATTGGGGTGCCACGTTCTTCATGTACTGTAGACCTTTCCTATATACCTATGTGAAGACAAAACCTCTTGGAAGTTGTTTGAAATGTCATGGACAATACTAGCGGTGATCATTTGTATAACATAAAGCTTAGAGTTCATATATCTTTTTCCTCTACTTGTTTTACCCTTGCTGGTTGCTTGCACATTGTAAATAATCCTTTTCTGAAATCCCCTTTCAAAAAAATTTCCCCTTGATTACTCAAAATTGGTCGACTGAGTTTAATTATGCAGCTACAGCAGTTTCGTAGTGCGCTACGAAACTGCTGTGTAATCACAAAACACAGCTTTAATACCAAAATTTGATTATCTTGAGCCTCTTTATATTGAAATGTCCTTTTCAACTGCCCTGAAGCTAATCAAAACTGAATGGAGATGCATCACTCTTCAAGAAAAACTACAACAAGGTAAATCATCAAGATTTGGGACATAACCTTACTTGCTGTGTGATTTCCTTAAGGAAATTTTTCCTGTTGGCTTAGCTGTATCTTCAAATCCTCAACTTGCCTCTTCATAACTCTAATCCCAGCTCTCAGTCTCGTATTAACTCTTCTGATGAATTTGGCTTCCTTTATTGCAGGGACTGTCCAGGTATAGTATTGGGCATTACAGTAGACCACCTCGGGTATTGAAATTGTTTTGTCTTCCCACAAGGCCTCCATTTTGTTAAAATGAGCTTCCTTGATTGCATGTTTCCTTGAGGCTTTATTCAGTTTAGCAATTTCCAAGTTTTCTAATTTCAACTTCTTTTTTAACTCTTCAACACAATGTTCTTCTTGAGGGGTAATTGCCTTACCTTTATCTTTTTAATGTAGCTGAGATGATATTTTTGATGAAGCCACGAGTCCTTCATGAAACTATGATATCTCCTCTGTTTCATGTGCTCCTAGCAGTGTCTCTTGTGACTGTCTTGAATGCCTAGTCACAGGTCTTCTTGGCTTAAAGAAAAATTTAGCAACTGGATCATCAAACTTGAGCTTTTTCGAGGCTTTGATCTTTTTGGTCTTGTCCTTTCTTGATTCTATCAAATCTACTTGAACCAAGGGAGATTCTTCAATATCAATAGCTTGCAGTAAGTCATTAAGACTTCCCTTTGAAACTGGGCTTTCCTCAGTAATCACTATCTTGCCTTTTTCCTTAGCTAACTGGCTCCTTGTCATTCTTCTCTAGACTACTTCACTTGTAGATGATTCATGTACACCTTGTCTGATCTGAGTTTTCTGTTTCTGGGACTGTTGGGGTGTGTCTTGGATTATCAGTGGTTTGGTGGGTTCCTTTACCTACTTCCTAGCCTTCAATTTTACAAATATCCTGGATCTTGTTTCTGCATGATGGCCAGTTGCTGTTGGAGAATCTTTTGCAACTTGAGGACTAAGACCAGTCTCGTTCTTGAAACTGGACATAAACATGAATGTGGGCCAGTCCCTACCTACTTTCTGGATCTCATGCAAGACGATTAATTTAATTAAGCCGTGATGAAACAATGAGGTCTCACAGGCTTCTGTTTTTAGCTGAACCTTCTCACACATTTTGCCTAGGCTACGAAACAAGTAGAAAGGTAAATCAAGAGATAGCTTTCCTGTGAAATGCAACAGAAGCTTGAATTGATATGAATACACCTTATGGTACCTCCCCTCGCAGGTAAAGTACCTCTGTATGCAGGTAAGCAAATTGGCATATGAGTCCTTGACAAAATTCCTGGGCACAGACTTATTTAAATCTGAATCAATGAACTCCAGCTTCAGAAATTCTTTGCATGGGGTCATATCAAATTTGAAATTTTTAAACCATATTTCCTCTCCCCTTGGGATTTTAGTAACTGCAGATATGACCTCTGGAGAGATGGGTAATTCAAGCACCCCAACTTTCGAATTCGATCTTGTGAAATTCAAGGCAAATTCCTTGGTGACTTGCATATGGCCTCCTTGAAGTTTTTCGCAGAAATTCCAACAACCAACCTGCTTGAATGTGCGTTCAATTTCTTTGTTCTTTAGGATAATGTCTAAACCTTCAGGTTCACTCCTTAAACACCTGCCTGACCTGTGCTCCTTTCTTTTTGCAGACCCCTCCATGAAATTCCAGCGGAATAAAAGTTTGAAACACTGGCACTACCTTAATCTTCGATCACTGCCTCTCTTGAAAGCTGCCTCGCTTGAGAATGGCCTTGTTTGATCCTCAGGGAATTCAAATTGAAGGCTTAACAATTTATTGCTCATGCATGAACCCAAACACAAATCATGACTATGAATACTTGGTTCTTCTTGAAACTTGAAATCTGAGCGTACCAAGGTACCTAACAACTCTAATGATGAGGATAAGCAGTTGGACATGATAGGCGAAGTGTATAAGCTAAGAAATGATGATGTAAACATAACGGTCTTTGATGGATATGACAGCTGAGCAAGATTTGGTACGAATCCCCACGAATCCCCAATTTCGTAGCGCAGCCAGTGTAAAATCTAGGTTTTGCGCTACGAAAACACCTAACTTGCTTTGTAACACATAAGAACCTTAAAACAAACTTGATACAGGGAATCTATGCAGGTTTTGGGACCAATGATGAATGGGAATGGATTATTGACCTTTATTTAACCATACCACCAAGATTCCTAAGACTTAGACACTAGATTGAACATGGAAGAACTGAACTTGGACTAACACCTAACCTTCACAATGAAACTGATGTGAACAATTTAGTAATCGCTTCTTAAGTGATAACAGGTTCGTTATTGTCCATATGTTTTAAGTATAAATGATAGGTGACTATTGATGTGAGATTTATAAAGAACTATCATAGGTGAACTCCTTGTCATAGGTCTGAAGGTATAAATATTTCACCAAAAATATCAAGCTACAAAATGTCTACTCCTTCTTTACAAAGGTTCTGAACCCTTAGAACAAACATATCCTTTAATTCTAATGAGATCCAAGCCTACAATCCTGGTCTGAAGTTCTGGGCTTCAATCCGAAATAGAAATCTTAGATTTGTTGTAGGTATACTTAGGTCTGAGGTTTATGACTTAGATAGGAAGCTATCTATCCAAGTTTAAATGTCTTCCACGCATTCAAGCTTCAGGTATCCTCTACTGTCAACAGTCCAAACTATCAGTTGATCCAAGTTGTCCAAAAGGGAGTTGTCACAGGTCTGTCTAGGCTTCAGTTCAAAGTTATCACCACAAAAGAATACACTGAAGGTTATGTTGCTCGAACCTAGATCTGAGGCACTGCAATAAATTAGTCTTAAATAAGGGGGCTTGACCCAACAAGTCTGAGGATGTATTCAATATTTCTAGGCCGAGGTCTTCACAGGTTACCCACTCTTCAGTTTTGACCTTAAACACTGTCTTTTTGGCCTCCTATAGTTAACGGGCCATGAACTTATCTTCTTTTCTTATCCTTTGAATTAATTTTCACTGAATGATGGATGAAAAATGAAGTACTACACTTATATTTATACATATTTTCGATTTGAATGAAGGGACATGTCTTTTGGAGGGAGGCTGACTAGGATAACTGAGCTTAGGTTGGCTAGGGTAGAGAATAAGATATATTATCTTAAAAAAACAATTTCTCTTAGACTACTAGGAGTTAGAGGCTAAGTGAGGTCCCATTGAAAAGAGGAAGAGTCCTCTACAAGGTAGTGGAGGATTCATTGTAACATGATGCCTTCAATATGTTAAAAAATAATTTTCTTTATGACTGTTTAGAAATTTATAGTACAAATGTTGGGGTTCTTAGGATTCTTTATGCATAAGTACATTTGAACTAGAATAAGGGTTAGGGAATCGTCATTAGGGCTCCAAGTGTGATCTTCAACAATCATCCATGTCATGACCTTCAATAGTGCTCATAATGACATCAATGACGATTATTGACCAACAATAGTTTGTTGTGGTATTTCAATTGGTAGTGTCAGAGATTCTAAGACCCTAACCTAGATTCCAGTGCCATGGAAAACACAACAGGAAGTATGTGGGACAAGCATTCCCACTTTCATCAACTATTTTTAGCATATGATTGTGAATCTCCTTAATATTATTTACAAGTTTACCGATGACACTATCAGATTTAATTTTGACTCTCTATTTCCATGAATAAATTAAACATGATGATGTGTATCAAGAATATATTTTGCCTCTAAAACACATGTTTTAAATCTAGCTAGCTTCAAACCAAATCTTTTTAAAATTTCCTTGATCAACTCATATGGCACTCCTCTGCCATGAGATATTTGATGATGCTTGTTTTCATGAAGCGATACCAATTTATGTGTTAGATCTTTAATAGACTTATCACTTTTGTTGACTAGACTAGAGAATCCCTTCAGGAGTAAACAATAGTTGTATATATGTAGGATTTAACTTATATTTTGATACAACATTTACTTTCAATAGTCATTCTAGTGAGGATCTACATTTTACAACAACATTCATTGTGTTCAAATATATCTTCACTCTATAGAATCCATACTCTATGTTATTGGCATGTAGCATAACATATGGAGGGCATGTCCAACAAGCCGTTTGTAGTCACAATGAGAGATTTTGTTCTATTCCAAACCATCAAGAATGTGGAGCAGCTACCAATGCATGCAATAGAATGTGCCAATATGAACATAGGAAAATTCAGAGGATGTTCCATGAGTGTTGCATTCAATTGATAACTCCTTGGGTTTATTGCACTAATTAAGAGTAAAACATCTCTTTCATAAATGAACTTTGAAAAGGAATAATTTTCATACTTAAACATAATCTCAATTAGTTAAAATTATAAGCCTTTCCAGACATAAGATGATATTTTACAAATACTGAATGTTGATGATCTGAAAATGAGATCTTTGACAATTATTAAGGTATTACAGACTCATGTGCATGGATATGCCTATGTTACTTTGTGCAATGGATCGATAAGATTGCAAAATACATAGACAATGAAGCAGTTAAAGAACATAATAGACAACACACATAAACACAGCAAGTTTAATACGGAGTTCACCCAACACTCCTGGGCTACATCTCCTAGTCCAACCTTCAGTGGTGACCTCTCTATTATGTCTTCAAAAATAGAGTTTTACAACAATGAGCTCAATTTGAGCCTCACACGACAAATACAAAACAATAAGACTTTACTTGGATCCCCCAAGTCTCCCTAAGTACACAGACTCTCCTCACTGACTCTCTATCTTTGTTTTCTCTGTCTTAGCACTACATGTTTCTGTCTCTATCAGTTCTATGGCTTTAAAGCCAATCGGTGTTGTATGTTTGGTCCTCCTTCTCGGGTTCTCTAGCTTCCCGACCTCTGTCCGCTTAGATCCCCCTTTGAGCATTAGCAATCATTGCTAAACGCTTTCAGGGATGGTGGCCACCTGTTCTGTAACAGAATGGGTCATTGGGCCTTTGAAATCCTTGAAATAACCATTCTCTATTTACACAGAGAAATACATTAAAAACTGTGAAACTCTGCCAAATTTCCATTTATGGGACTTGAAACATTATGAATCTGCCTTATAACTCCTATCGGGTCCATCTGTATATCGACATCGCATCTCCACCATTGATCTGGGAGATCCATATCCAACGGCTGTGGTTCATTTCGGGCGGCTCTTTCATATGGGGGTTAATCGCCCGATAAGGGTGGTTTTCTCTCTCCTTAGCCTAGACATGTGGCAACCAGTGTATGGGCTTGGGCAAAGCCTGTCCAAAACCATTTACTGCCTTTGGTCCTCCCGAAATCCCGCTTGTATCATGATTTCCCTTTGTATTAAAAAATACATTAAAACATGAAAATCCCACTCACATCGGACTTGAAATAACATACAATAGCATTAAGAAACCCTTTCGGGTCCAATTTCATCGCTCGACACTTTGTTATTTGTATTTCGTATATTTAAAAAGTGCATGGGACAAGCCTTGTTTCCCAGACCTCAAAATATATCGAATATCGTTCATAACCCCATCAGGTCCAGATATATATTGCAAGTCGCGTATGTATCAGCCCCCACTCTGTGGTGTTGCTCTGATGCGACTATGCGATGCGACTTGTTGCAATCGCATATCACATGAGCAGCCAGGCCATTGAAAGTGCTCCATTGTAATCTGCCGATGCGATATGGCAGGTTAACCTCGGTCGTCGATCTGTGCGCTTGATCGACGGTCCTTGTTGACCCCGTTGATTGCTATCACAACATTTATATGGTCGCCTTTGATAAGCTCCGTCTGCCACCACCAATTGCGATTTGCCGACCAGATCTAGATCGTTGATCACCAGATCCGACGGCTCCTATGCGTTGCTCCTTTGACTGCCGATATGTCTGTTTTTGGTCATTTCCTTCTGTTTTTGCCTTCCGATAGTGTAATCCGACTTTTTAACAGGTTCTTATTTTGCGATAGTTTTGAATGTTTGAAGAATTAGAGGGTTTTCTAGGATCCATTTGGATCACGCCTTCCCACTGAAAAAGATTTTGGACCACCAAAAGTTGGCTTTTAAGCATCAATCAAGTGAGGATACAACTTCCTCACTTGTCCAATCTCTATCCATCTTGCACTGCTTGTTTTTTAACCCTTGAGTCTGATTCTGAGGTACTCAACATCCCCTCTGCACGTAGTTCTCACCTTCCTGTCCAGAACTGAATCTTCCTACAACTCATTGAGATATTCAGGTAATAGATCATCAATATAAGGCAACTGACTTTGCTCTTCAGGATCTTCAATCAGTGAAGGCTCAAATAGTCTCAAGTTCTCTGCACTAACTATTGAATAGATGCACATGTAAGCTAGAAAATCAAGGCAAAAAGCGTTCTCACCAATTTCCTTGAGTATCTTGAAAGGCCCATACCTTATTAGCTTCAGGTTCTTCCCTTCACCTTGCATTCTGTCTTTGCTGATGTACAATGAACTTAGTTGCTTTGTCCACATCACTGTGTCCATCAACTGCTATTTCTTTTTCAAAGACAAAATCTAAGGGAGACCTTGGTATAAAACCAAAACAAGTCTCAAAAGGAGATCTTTGTGTAGAAGAATGCTTGGCACAGTTGTAAGCATGTCGCAAATAACATAAATGTTCATCCCAAAGCTTGGGATGCTTGCTGAAATAACCCCTAAGCAACTGGATCATTGTCCTATTGACCACCTCTATTATGCCATCTGTTTGTGGATGAAAGGTTGTGCTCTTCTTCAGTCTCGTGTCCATCAATTCCCA
>APFE031247139.1:3471-25928 GCA_000404065.3 Pinus taeda | reverse complement strand
TTTAAATTTATTCATGATACATATTTAATATATTTAAATTTATTGGAACTAGAATTAGGTCATAGAACTGACCAGCTAATTAAGTTTTCTAGTTATTAAACATTTATTATTTATAATAATAATAATATAAATCTTTATGTAGTTTTTGAAGATTAAGAATAATAAATAAATATAATAAAGCTAACTAATTAATTTAATTAACTATTTTTGTGTCCCTTTCCTGTTCTCTTGATCCCATCATGTTACCCAGTCTAATGTAGCCGTTTTTTGGTCAAATGTAGTCGTTCCCAGTCAACTATAGCCGTTGGATGATCTGCTCTCTTTATATATCCTGCAACCATGATCTGATTCTTCAACTTGTCCTAACGATGAACCACACCTGTTGGTTTGAAATGCGTTGACAAATGTATTATAATGTGATTTTCACTGAAAAATCTTCTAAATAAATTGATATGTATCACAAAAGCCTAAACTCATATTTGAACTATATCCGGAAATTTTATCCACAACAAGCTAAGGACAACAGAATTCTTCAACAAAGATTGAAAAAGGATTCAATATGGCTACCACATATGACTAAAGCAGTCCAATGCATCAAAGACAAAATCAAGAATTTTCCATCTTTATCCCTTCCAAAACAGGATTTACCTTTCATTCTAGAAACTAGTGCTTCTGACTCTTGTTGGGCTGCTATTCTTCTTGAAAATCATCATAAGAGATATGGGATTTGTGCTTATGATTCAAGAATATTTTCGTCGATTGAGTTAAAATATCCATCCTCACATAAAGAAATACTAGCTATCAAGAATGGGGTTAAAAGATTTCGCCTTTTCCTAAAAAGTGTGCATTTTACTGTCAATATGGATCTCAAACATATGAAAGGTATGTTTCAAAGCAAAAAATGGTTAGCACAAGGGAATTCCCAAGTCCTATGATGGGCACTCTGTCTCGAAGGATTTGATTTTGATATTACCTACAAAGCAGGGAAAGAAAACTATCTTGATGATATGATGACCAGAGAAGGGACGGGAGATCTAAAGGTTATATCCAACAAAAAGTTTGAGATAGGAAAAAGTTCTTCTAAAATTCAATCTCAAATCAATTTATGTCCATCATGCCATTATCGGTTCTGTTGGGATTCCTTTTCTCAAAATATTTTATCACTACCATCAGAGATCCATAAAATGATTTTAGAAAAATGGTTCAATTCTAAGAATGGGAGACACAATTATAACATCAACTGGAGCCTCATTAATAATAATCACATATATTTTGGTCAAGCCAGAGAAAACCACCCAAAAATTGTTTATATCTTTGATCCAAGTATAACTTGGATGGATTATTATGGAATTCTGTAATATGCCAAAGATTGGGGGAGAATTTTTATTGTAATGTATTATGAAGATGTTGTTTCCCCTTTCATAAATTGGAGTCAATGGATGGCTTTGTTGATGTATTGATTTGTTCCAAGGAAAGATGATCTTGGTAAAGTAGGCCCACATTGGAATTTATCTTTTCTTCATAAAGATATGGAAGAAGGCAGTCTGAGATATGATATCTTTGGATATGATCTTTTTTATCAAGGTACCACAATATTGATCATCCCTGACAGCTCTCCGATAGGCCACCACTTTAACATAAACATCAATTATTTTGGAGAAATGGTATTGTACCAGCCAATTGTGATTCTTTTATGGCATCTTCATCCTTTTCAGCTTGCTTTGGACATGGGCCACCTCGGCTCGCTCAAATCATACTTGGAATAAATCTTGATCATCACCATGAAGTGCCCACTGATTTTAATTATGAATATGATTCTGACAGAAGTATGAAAGGATAGGATTGGTAGACTCTCATTTCATCTTTCTTTGCTTTCGAGGGATTCACCCATGAAGAATACTCTCTGTATATTATGGTGCACGATTTACTTACTCTTGTGAATGGCGCATGGTTTACTTGCTTTTGTGGGTTCCTGCTCAGGAATCTCCACTGTGTTTACTTTTTTGTAATCTGCTTTCATGGGTTCCTCCTCGGGAATCTCCACTGTGTAAAATTTTCAAAAGTAAAATATTAGGTTAACTTTCTAGATGAATATCTAAAACTCAGAGAACTTTTCCAACTTTTGGTGGGACTTGACCCACATTTCAAAGAATCTACAGAAAAGTTTAGATTTGAGATCTATAGTTTGTACACTTTATGTAGACAGGTGAGATTTCAAGAAGAGAGTGGATTCTCTCTTGAAATCCTATAAATAAATAAAATGTATCGCCATTTGGGCATTCAAATCACTAGATCTCTTTCTTTCTACAAGTTCTTTGTCATTCTATCTTAGGTCGAGTTCGACAAGCTTGTGCATGTGCACTTTGATGCATATGTGAACCTAAAGTGGTGAGACTCTTACGAAGAATTGAGTCTGAGACTTTGCTAAGGTAGATCCGTGTGCTCTGCACTATGCTACAGTCTGTAATTCTAGTATCACTTGTAGATTGATCATAGTATTTCCATAATATAGAGAGACCTCTATGTTTTCAATTATGGATTATATATATCTCTCTCTCTCTCTCTCTCTCTCTCTCTCTCTCTTCTCTCTCTATATATATATATATTATAATATATATATATATATATATTATGTATATGTAATTGTATATTGTATATATATATATATGCACATATTAAATATATGTGTTATATAATATATATATATATATATATATATATAATATATATATATATATATATATATATGTATATGTTTTATGTATATATCTATATATATATAATATATATATATATAATTATATAATATATATTATATATTATATATATATATATATATATACTTACGTATATGTATATATACATAATGTATATATATATATATATATATATATATATATATGTATAATATATATATGATATATATACATATATGTATATTATGTATATATATATATATATATATATATATATATAATATATGTATGTATGTATGTATGTATGTATGTATGTATATACATACATACATACATACATACATACATACATACCATACATATATATATAATATATTATATATTATATATATATATATATATATATATATATATATATATATATAGATACCCTGATCAAGGTGCGAGCGAGTGTGTGGGACAAAAAACGAGGATTAATGGAGGGTACCTCTGAGTACTGTGCCACCGACCCCCACACGCTCGAGGAGATGGGTGTGGTGGCCTTTGGCATGATTACATGCAGGGAAGGTGGGAAGGGTGGTAGAGAGGGTGGTGGAGGTGAAGGCATAAATAGGAGAGAGGGTAGATAGGTGGGAGGTGTAGTTGGGTTTGATCATGGACATGGAGGCTAGTGCACTGGACAGGTCCTACGACACCATCCTCAGCTGCAAGGTTGTCGACCGCCTATAAGTATTAACGAGTATGTATTCCGGTATCTCTCTTCCATAGAAATGTTGACCTGTTTGGGTTTTTGTTGGAGGGAGCAGGGGAAAATTAGGAGCGAAAATGGTGAAGTTGAGAAACGACGGAGGAACTTAGGGTGGTGCCTGGTAGCTTTTGTTTGGTCCTCTATTTTCATTCTACAACTGCCTGGTATAGCTTCAATTTCCCTTTGTTTTGAAATCTTACTGTCTCGCATGGGGACCCTGGGAATTAAGGGTCAAGGAATGAGCGGGGATTCCTGTAGGTGTCTTGCAAGTAAGGGTAGAGAGACAGGTGTGGAGCAGCGAGTGCATCATTTAAGCTATAGTTTAGGATCTGGTCCCTACTATAGTTGTAAGTGCAGCTGTTGGGAGGTAGATAGCAACCATTGCAGAGAGGGCAACGATGAGAACCTCAGGTGGGAGGTCTAGAAAGAAAATAACAATCGTTGTCTGCAAGAATCCTGGGTAAAGGGAAAAGGGTACGCATACCATGACTAGCCGAATGAAGGCATGTGGCAGTGCTCACCAACTAGTAATTGCCGAGTGGGAGCTAACATGCTTGAGGCTATGAGGAAGTGGGTGTGGCGAAGAGGTCTCTCTGAGGGTTGCAATAGGTCAGACCCAATTGGGGAATGGACCTATGACCATGAAGACTCTGGAATCAACACCAAAGGGAAGGGGAGAAGCAAGGTGGGGCAGTTATCTGTGATAATACAACCCAGGGCGTGATCACTGTTATACCATGTTGAATTTTTTTTGGTTAATGAATTGTTGCAATGAATAGGATTGGGGCATCTCCGCCATGGCTCGTCCTGCGAAAATTCATGGCCGTGGAAGATGGGCCCAAGTGCTTAGAAACGAAACAGAACTGAGCACATCTGAGCCATGCAGGGGTAGAAAATCGGTGGAAAGGCTTATCAGCAAGGCAGGAGAGGCATATCGTGAGGGCATAGATGGAGGTATTCAGAAAATTTTAGAGGAATAGGAAAAGGAAGTCAAGTAGGACAGTGACACAAATGTGGCAATGGAGGACTGGAGGGCCTTTGTCCCGGATGTTGGCAACACTAGAGACATGATCACCCAATTTAAAAAGACCTTATACCTATATTGGTTGATGAAAATCTTGTTGGGTAAGGCTATGGAGTAGATTTCAGTGGGCATGGCTGTCACTGTCCAAGGCATGTTGAGCTACAAACATGAATTCCAGAAAGTGCAGTTTCAACTTCATAAGCAAGACATCATGCTTGGCAAAATTGAGAGGAACATTCCATTTGAGATGCCTGGTTCGAATGCCAAAGACCCTGCGCCAGTGGAATCGGCCTCAGGGGAACAAAATGATTAGATAATTTCCCTTGTTTAATTTTGTTTTATATGTGAATAGCTTTTACTTTTCCTTATGCAAGAATATTTATAGGTAGAAATGTAGAGTTTGGACATAAAATAGAGACTTATATAGCTTGGATAGAAAGATTAAAATTCTTTTGTTTTTGGATGGCATACAATGCGAATAGGTGGCCAATAGACTTGGTTTCCCACTGGGCAGGTTGAGGCCACCTATCCAACCTATGTTGTGTAAATTTCCTTATAAATGAATGGAAAAAAGAGGACCTACCAAGTCTAACAATATATATATATATATATTCTAAAATATTACGAGTTAAGAAGGAGAGTGGCCATTCTCAAAATCACCTCCTCAAAATTTTAACTTATGACCTATGTTCTTTCATACTTGTTTTCCTAATACACGTGCATATTTCTTATTATGTTTTTTAATCTTTCTTAAATATGTTAATTTGTGATATATATATATATATATTTATATATATATATATATATATATATATATATATATTATATATAATATATATATATATATATATATTATGAATTATTTTTTATTTTATATAGAGAGAGAAGGGAGAGTGATGGTGGGTTAGTGGATGAGTGGGATGATTTTGATTATAGTAATGGAAATTTATTAAATTGTAAATCTAACAATATTATAATTTAAAATTTAAACCAAAAAAAGCTTCTACTAATCTTTTATATTTTTTAATTCAGAAAATGATTTTAAAATTTTGATCGTAATATTGATAATTATTAAGTTTATGGTTTCAAATCAGCAATAAAATAAGCCTTTAAAAAAAAAATTGCTATTTCTAAATTTGTTTTTCAATTTAAAGCTTGATTTAAAAAATTGGTTGGAAGGCTTCTATTTTTTTCTTAAGGCTTGTATGAATTGTGGGATTATGTTGTGATTCAAGAAATCATGACCTAGGGACATCTACACTGTCAAAATAGCTAGTGCATCACACTTGGTCCAGGTCACATGAATCCTTAATATGATTAGTTTTTTTTTTGTGTCCGCCCCCACCCCCCCCCCCTTGCTACCACAAGTTTTGAACCTCGGACACCATAGAGAACAAAACTCTCAAAAGCCAATCGCGCAAGCGAGACTTGACATTGCAATAATTCTAGTTGTTAAGGTCATGATTTTAAATAGGTCATAATTTTTATCACAAAATATAAAGGTGTGTTACAAATAAAACCACTTTTTGATTTGGGATTGATTTTAAGAATTTTGTTAGCGACATTGTAAGAGATGGTTGCAAACGGTTGTAATTTTAAACGAGGAAAAGCAAAAGTGGCACTAGTGTAACCACATTTAATTTTAGAGTTTTATTTATGTATTTTTAAATTAAAAATATGTGTTCCTAGAATTAGAGTTATGGTTAGATTGGTAACTATGTTGTTATTTGTTTTTTGATATTCTATCATAAAATAGAAACTATCCTTGTGAGGCTAGATGTAACATATAACCTAAATAGCCCCAACCCTTGCTAAAGGTAGAAGGTGTCACAACCCCTATTAACAATTCATGTAAAAATAATAATACCAAGATCATGTGACATGTATTCTAAACTAAATATAGGGGAAAACATCCTACCATGGGTGCTCATTTGGTTTATTATGGCTAAAGGAAATTGGAAAAGGCAATGGAAAAGGTGTTGGAAAGGCAAGAGGCATTAATTGGCAATTATTTATGGAAAGTAAAGGAAATTGGGAGAAAAGGGAGGTGAAAGTTCATAGGTTGCAAGTTAGGAGGAAAATAAAGGAAAATAATGGAAAATGAAGAAAATAGAGGCCTCATTAATAAAAAGGCTTCTGAGAATTAGTTTGTAGCTTTTGCTAGTGTTAGATTTTTGTCAGTTTAGTTTTGGAGCTCTCATTTTCTACTCTTTTTGTTATGTCCCTATAATACTAGTGATTCCCCCATTACTATTGTCATTGTATCCCTTATTGTTATTATTGTGCCCCATAGAATCCCACTATTGTTATTTTTGTGCCCTTATATTATTATTATTATGTCGGCCTTGATTATATTGTGAACCCTTAGACTCCTATATATAGAAAGAAGGTTTTTTCATTTGTATCATCCAAGAATTATTCATTTGTGTAATTTCAAGGAGGTTTGCCCCTCAAAGAGGCTAATTTTGAAGTCATTGATCTATCTTTTCTTCTATATTGTGAGATGGTTACATAACCTTTGGTATCAGAGCCTTTAGATTCTAGGGTTTTGCTACTCCAAACAAGTCATCGTGGACTTTTCGCTATAAATTTGTTTTTACGATGTTTCAGAAGCTAAAATTAAAACCTATTTGGGTCACAATCTCGATGAACCTCGGGTCTGAATTTCAGATCTTTTCTACCTATATTTTCTGAGATAGGATCCAAGGAAGTTGGCGTTTTTGTAGGCTCCCGAATTATGTCTCAAATAGGTGACCTGGGGAAAATCATCATAATTGTTTCTCTGAGCATCAGATTGAAATTTCATAAAATTTTACAGAAAGAGGACAACCTCTAGTTTTCTTTATATCAGTTTCAAGTCCTAAGGTTGAAATAATGACACATGGCACTTCATACAAGTTCTCTCTATTGAACCAGTCGATAGTGAGGTCAACGTGGGATATTTGGCATAACTCTTCCTTGGAGAATCCAATATTGATCAGAATTGTAGGGTTGGAAAGAGGACTCATAGGGCTACCGTAGGATGAAATTTTAGACCTTGGAGATCCGAAATTATAGAGATACAACAGATTCAATATCGAGCTCCTACAGAGAGAAAAAAAAGTGCGTAGTTTTTTTTTTATACTTTTGCATAAGTTTGGTTTGAAAAATTAGTTTGAAGGAATTCAAAGGGAATAATGAAGCATAATTATCATTAATTGATGCCCCAAATAAATAAAATGGAAACACCCAATAAGCAACCTAAAATATCTAGCATGATTCATGAAGAAG
This sequence comes from Pinus taeda, assembly GCA_000404065.3. Taxonomy (NCBI): domain Eukaryota; kingdom Viridiplantae; phylum Streptophyta; class Pinopsida; order Pinales; family Pinaceae; genus Pinus; species Pinus taeda. Next base: position 18,190 of record APFE031247139.1, on the reverse strand, counting down.
AGGAAGAAATGCAACATAATATATCAAAATTACGAGACCAAGTGCAACAAAATTCACTGTCACAAAAAGTAACAGAAGCTAAGATGGATGGTTTAAAGAAAGGCGTGGAAGCTAAGATGGATGGCATGGAAGCTAAGATGGATGGTTTAAAGAAAGGCACGGAAGCTAAGATGGATGGTTTAAAGAGAAGCGTGGAAGCTGATATGGATGGTATAGAAGAAAAACTTAAAGGGAATATGGAATATTTGAAGACAACTTTGACAAAGTTACTACAAGAAATGCTTAATAATGGTGAAAGGGTAGTAAAGGAAACTCATGATGAGAACAAAAGAAATGTTAATAATGATTTCATAGACTCTAACGTGGATTGAAGACCCACCATGTTCCAAAGATCGATATGAGGAAGTTTGATAGCAAGGATCTTGTAACATGGATACTACAGATGGAGCAATATTTCGATCTCCATAATTTGAAAAACACACAAAAGGTATGCATTGAAACTTTATATTTGGAACCAAATCAATTTGTATGGTGTCGATGGCTTTTCTTTCATAAACAAATTGTCACTTGGGAATTTTTACAAAAGAAATGATAGCACATTATGAGGATACAAAAGCAACACCTTTTTTGGCCAATTGATAAGTCTCAAACAAAAGGGTTTAATGATGAAGCATATTGAGGAATTCCAAAAATTGAATATAAGGGTAAAATAATTTGAGAGGAGAATAGGATTGATGTGTTCATAGGGACTTTAAAGAATAACATCCAACATGAGGTTTTCCTTTGGGAACCTGATTCATTGGAGAAGGCATTTGGGTTGGCAAGAAGAATGGAAAGCAAAATTATGGGAACAAGGAATCCTACCACTCACAACTATAAAGATGGAAGTGTTGTTGCCCCTAGCCTTCAACAACCTACAATATTGACACCACAACAATTGGAAGAAAAAAGAGCAAAAGGGCTTCATTACAGTTGTGATAGAAAATATATTAAAAGTCATAAGTGTGCTAAGAAGAAATTATTTTACATAGATTGTGAAGAGGAGGAAGAAAAGGAGTAAGAAACGTTAAAAGAAGATTATATACACCAGGAACAACCCCTAGAGAAAGAAGAAATGAATCCGACCATATCTTGTAATCCAATGGACAGAATTACCACTCCTCAAACTATCAAGATAGAAGGACATATCAAAAATAAAAATGTAATAGTGTTGATTGAATCGGGTAGTACCCATAATTTTATTCATTGTAAGATAGCTAAGGAATTGAATTTCTTCATATATACAACACCAGAGTGTCAAGTTATGGATACAAGTGGAGGAACCATAAATTTCTCTAGAATGTACCATAATATCAAGCTATCCATGGGAGAATATGTATTGAATAGCCTAATGCTTTCCATTCCAATGGGTGGTGTTGATGTTGTACTATGAGTCCAATGGCTACAGTCCTTGGGTACAATAGCTTTTAATTTTCAAGAACTTTTCATGAAATTTTTTCAGAAGGAAAGGAAGTTTAATTAAGGAGTATCGTAGCAAAATCATGAAACATAATCAGCTCTAACAGAATGATAAAGCTTCTAAAGAAATAACAACAAGGCGTAATTGCAAAATGTTTGCTAGAGGTTCCCACATCGAAATCATCTATTTCTCCAGATCTACAAAAGATCTTGGAAAATCATTCCAAGGTATTTGAGACTCCCAAAGGCCTCCCATATATTCATGATCATGATTATGCTATTCATTTGATTCTAGGAAGTGTTCCTCCAAACATCAGGCCTTACAGATATCCCTATGCCCAAAGGAGTGAAATTGAATGTATGGTTGCATAAATGCTAGAGGCTGGTATAATTCAACCTAGTCAAAATCCTTTCTCTGCTCTAGTAGTATTGGTGCACAAGAAGGATGGATCATGGCGCATGTGCCTGAATTATAGGGAGCTCAACAAGCTCACTATTAAAGATAAATTTCCCATTCCTATCATTGATGAATTATTGGATCAATTTAATGGATCAATTTACTTCACCAAGTTGGATCTTCATTCAGGGTATCATCAAATCAAAATGAAGACTGAAGACATTTTGAAAACAACATTTAGAACTCATGAGAGTCATTAATGAATTTTTGGTCAAGATTTTTGGCCTTACCACTGCACCTTCTACATTTCAAGGTATGATGAATTCCATTTTCAAACCATTCCTTAGAAAATTTGTGTTAGATTTTTTGATGATATACTAATCTACATCAAGTCTTGGAAGGATCATGTTCAACATGTTAATAGGGTGCTCAAACTATTGGAGGAGAAACAATTATATGCAAAAATCTCCAAATGTTTCTTTGGAGTACAAGAGGTGGAATATCTGGGTCATATTGTATCTCATGAAGGTGTCAAGGTAGACCCTAGAAAAATTAAATCCATTAAGGAATGGAAAATCCCCATATCCATAAAGCATCTATGAGGATTTCTCGGGTTGACAGAGTATTATCGCAAGTTTGTTAAGAATTATCGGAGAATAGCAGCCCCTATAACAACATTATTGAAGAAAGATGCATTTTCATGGACTCCAGAAGAAACAAAGGCCTTTGAACATCTTAAATAGGCAATGTGCCAAGCATCAGTCTTAGCTACACCAGGCTTCACAGAAACCTTTATTGTGGAATGTGATGCCTCAGGAAATGAAATTGGTGTTGTTTTAATGCAAGAAGATGGACCCATTTCTTTCGAAAGTAATCCAATCAAAGGAAAGTATTTACACAAACCTATTTATGAGAAGGAAATGTTGGAATACTACATGCACTTAAGAAATGGTGACCCTACCTAATGGGAATTCACTTCAAGGTAAAAACATATCATGATAGTCTTAAATACTTTTTAGTACAAAGATTATCTTCATAAGAGAAGAAAAAATGGGTCACAAAGATGTTGGGTTATGACTTTCAAATCATCTACAAAAAATGGAAGAAAAATGTTGTGGCATATGCACTCTCAAGAAAGGATAAGGGTGTGGAAGCATTGCTTTGCGCCATTTCTATTATCCAACCAAATTGGATAAATGAAGCAAAGGATCAATGGAAGAATGTCAAAGAAGTGTGGGTACTCATTCAAAAGTTACAACAAGATCTCAGTACATCTAATACATTTAGCTGGAAAAATTATTCGTTATGGTACAAAGATTGCTTATACCCATGTAAGAATTCCCAACTCAAACAAAAGATTCTTATGGAATTGCACACCTCTCCTTTAGTAGGGCTCTCAGTATTTTTAAAAACTTACCACAGGGTTAAGAAGGAATTTTTTTGGGATGGCCTTAAATTGGATATTCAAACGTTTATGGTAGAATGTTTGGTTTTCCAACAAAATAAAGTTGAAACAATTAAGACCCAAGGTCTATTACAACCTTTATCCATTCCAAGCCAACATTGGGAGGAGGTTTCAATGGATTTTATCACAGGTTTACCCAAGTCCGAAGGAAAGAGTGTCATCATAGTGGTAGTTGACAGACTTAAAAAGTATGCACACTTTTGTGTATTATCTCATCCATTTAAAGCTATTACAGTTTCTATCGCATTTATGGAAACAATTCAAAAGCTACATGGAAACCCAAAGATTATTGTAAGCGACAGAGATCCCATTTTCACTGGAAATTTTTGGACAGAATATTTTTTTGTCTTGGTACTTAGTTAGCTCATAGCTCACATCTTATCATCCTCAATCTGATGGGCAAACTGAGATATTAAACAAATGTTTGGAAGGATAACTTTGTCTCTTTGTATCTGATAAATAGACACAATGGGTCAAATGGTTTCCTTTGGCTTAATGGGGGTATAACACTTCCTTCCATACTATAGAAAAAATGACCCCATTTATGGCACTTTATGGATATCATCCACCATCCATCACATCATATCTATGAAAAGATTCTAATGTTCAAGCAGTGGAATATCACATCAAGCATCAACCTCCAACTCTTAAAGGATAACCTCACTTTGGTGCAGAATAGAATGACACAACAGGAAGATCAACATAACAACGAAAGAAGTTTTGATGTAGGTGATTGGGTATATTTGTAGCTACAACCATATAATAAAATGTCCCTCAGGTAAGCTAAGAAGGATAATAAATTATCACCAAAGTATTATGGTCCTTACAAGGTGTTGCAAAAGATTGGTAATATGGCATACAAATTGGAGCTTCTTGAGTGCACCCAGTTTTCCATGTTTCATGCTTAAATAAGGTTATAGGTGACAAGCTCCCAGTTCAAATAATATTTCCACAGAGCAAAGCAAGAGTAGGAAAGCACAAGAGGACATCGTGATCAGCAGCTATAACTGGTGTTTCTTGCAAGTACCGAGTTGCATCTATGATTTCCTTTGTAGTTTTGGAATGCATGCCACATGCATGTGGTTCCTTGGTTATGATATGTTATTGGCATGGAGGATTGCCTGGATTGATGGTGGATTTTCCTAGCCTTTCCATTTCCTAGATAGCCATGGTGTTGTGGGTTTCTTTCCTCTTGTTTCCTAGTTGGTTCTCAAGTTCCTTATGGTTGTGGGTTGAGTTACTAGTTCCTAGAAGCCTTGGTTGGAAAAATGCTCTAGAAGCCCTGTAACAACTTGGGTTGAGCTACTAGTACTAGAAGCCTTGGTTAGACAAACACTCTGGAAGCCCTTGGTGGGTTGGGTTACTAGTCCTAAAAGCCCTAGTTAGACAAACTATCTAGAAGCCCAATAATAGTTATGGATTAAGTTACTAGTCCTAGAAGCCATGGTTGGAACAAATGCTCTGGAGCCTTGGACAACTTGAGTAAAAATCAATCTAGTGATGGTTAGTGATATCTGGCCATGAGGTGGAATCATTAGATGAGGGTTGAGGTGGCTTGGCCTCTTGAAGCTTTGGTTTGGTTTTTCTTGGTTTATTCCATGAGATCCCACATTCATGCTTGGAATATGGTGTGGGGGTGATTGGATGAAAGAGAGGTTTAGTTCATCCCAATCTATGGATGGGTGGTACATGAAAGTCCCTGACTTGGTTGGATTTTGCACATGTTAATAAGATCTATTTTCCTCTTGTGTTCTATGTGGAAATTCACTTGTTATTACATGACTTTAATGGTTGTTCAATAATTGTTATTTGTTTGGTTATATGTTGGTTGTAAGAATGGTTTTATGATAGATCTTAGTCATGGATCTTATCATGTTTTAATTAATGAATGAATGAATGATGAATGTATGACCTATTAGATGTTATTGCATCTATTATGATAAGGCACTAGACCTTCTTGGTGATTTTCAAACAAGTATCAGACCCCTATGTTCAGATGTGTGTTTATGACCTATACATTTCATGTTCATGATATGTTTAACAAAATATTTGTCATGGCTAGGCCTTGTTAGGTCAATTTCTTATCTAAGATTTGTATGGAGGGATTTGTACTTGTGTCATTCATAGTTCTAGAAAGTTTCATTAAGTTATGGGCAGAGGTCTAGATTCTAGCCTTAAAAAGTGGCTTAAATCTTGTTGTCACAGGAAAAAAATTGGGTGAAAAAGTTGCAGTCGCTCCCTTGTAGGAATCATGCCTGCAACTGGAGGGTTTCATTCAAAATTAGGCAGAATTGTTCCAACGTCTAGGAGATCAGGGCACTAAAAAAAGAGGTTTAATTCATGGTTTGGGCACCTGGAAGGGTGGTTTAGCCCTAGGCGTTCCTATAGTGCCTAATACGTAAGTCATTAAGAGTTGTGAATCATATCATAGTAACTCTTCATCACATGTTTACCCCAGTAGGCCAGTAACTTGGGTAAATGTGGGAGGAGGGTAGTTACATAGTGGTACCAGAGTGGATTTCATTCTCTTTAGGTGATGTTTGGTTTTGTTCTCTTTGGGTGATATCTGATACCACAGAGTGGTATCAGAGCATGGTTCAACCCTTGGACTGGATGGCAAGAATGTGGTTGTCATGCATGCATGTAGGTTGTATATATGCTTTTCATGTATGCATGGTGATGGTCATTGTTATAGTTGTGCTGAAATGTAGAAGTTGATGATGTTGTTGTTGGGATGTGTTTGTCATGAATGTATGTCGATTGTATATGCATTTGTTTTGCATGTCAATTGCTATATGTTGTTATACACGCATTTCCATGGTTATGGTTATGAACGCATCGTAGGATAGACATGCATCATGGTGGTCATTATGTATTTTGTGTCATCATGATGTTGTTGGTATGTTATGGTGCTGATATGTTGGTTGAGATAACATGGGAGATGCAGATCATCAAAGCGAGGTTGCAACATCGAACGTCGGGGTAAGAGAAGATCATCATACAAGTTTGCATGGTGGGTATGTAGGTATGTTGGTTAATGATTGTTATATACATTATGGTTATGTATATGCCTATCATTCTATGGTTTTTGTGGTTACATGCATGATAGATGCTAGTTAATCAGTGTGGTCACGTACACATGTTTTGTCTAGTCATGCATGTATTTCATTTGTTGTTATATGCATTATGGAAATATGTGTGATGAGTATGGTGATTGCAATTAAGATATTGATGTTATATGTATCTTGATAATTTAGATTATCCTATGCATATGGTTAGGGTTATGACATCCAGGTATGAGTCAGCTTATTTGTGATATTGTGTCATACTAATCTAGACTGATTGTGCATATGTGGTTGTTATGCATGAATGGAAATAGTTTAGGAGTTTATGATGTGAACATGTTAGCTAATTACTATTATGGACATCATGACCTCATTTATGTTTGAGTTGATACGTTTTGAAATTATATCATGCTAATCTAGACTGATTTTGCAAACAAGATAGCCTCCCCTGATAATTTCATGATATGATTTTGTATCTATAATATTAATGAAGGAATGATCTTGTTTTGAGATGGTTGCACTAACACATATGTGCTAAGAATAGTTGATATGTACTTGAGTGTAAGTGGGTGCTAGTTGTAGTATTATGACTAGTGGTTGTGAGTTGATTATGATATGTTTGTTAGACTTGGTAAAGGTTGATTTCAAATTAATAGATATGTTGTCTTTATCTTTGGAATATGTGGCCGATATTTGTGTTCAGTTACAAGGCAACATGATTAGCACAACAAGGTAAGACAATTGCTATATTATTATATTTTTTTATACAATGACAATTATGTGTTTATGGAAGTATGATACAAGGAATTGCATGGCAAAGAGACTGTCATGAAATATTGGATAAGGCTCAGGTTGAACTTTCATTTGGAAGCACTGGGAACCATGGGGATTGAGTCGTGTTTATTGCTAGTCTTGTGCATTCAATATTTTATGATTTTTTTGTGCTTGATTTGCAATTTTGTTTATGTCTAGTGCAAGGCCTTGCCACTTTGCTTGTGGTGTCATATTACTATTGGTTTTCATGGTTTTCTTCTTGTTTTCTTTTTTTCTTGCCTTTTTATGTTTTGAGGGTCTTGGGAATTGGTTGAGAAAAGTGGAAAGCTAATGGAGCTTAGGGAGAAGTGAATGAAACCCAACATTTAATGTAAGATTTGGATGAAGCTAGTGCATGAATAAAGGGCAGCTAAATGTAAGAATATGATAACCAATTGGATTGGTTGGGTCCATTGGGATGAATGGATGGTAGTAGGACAGTCATGAGAAAGGTAACGTAAAGGGATTTGAGGCATTAGATGCCTTAGCTATGTTGGGAAATATTGTTCCCGATGTTGTGCATGTGATCCATGGATAAAGGGGGATATCTTAATCATGACCTTATGATATCAAGTAATTATGATGTGATCGTGATTATGTTGATTTCTATATATGTATACATGTATGCACAGATGTTGTTGTCTAACAAGGTCGTCAGAGGTCCTGATTATTTTATGTTGATGTTTATATGTAGATATGTATGTATGTATGTCATTGTTTGAAAGGGTCGTCAGAGATCATTCTTGTAGAGGAATGATTGCTTATGTAGGTGAATGACAGGAAAAGGTTCATGCTCTTATGAGGAGTCAAGTGGGAAGAGTAGCACTGACAAATCTATGAGGTCAGTGTCATGTGGATATGAATTGATATTATATGATTATACTATGTATATGTTATGATAGGTAGTGTTGAGGGATATATCAGCGGGATGAAAGTAGTGTGATTTGTGGCATGTTGGGACAAGCTTGGATAAGACAATACAAGAAAGGTCGTTTGGTAGGGACGGTGTGGTCTTAGAACGTGATGTACTAGTGTTGTGTACATGTAGCATATGTAGTATTGTGTACATATGATGTTATGTGCCTGTTATATATATATGGTGTTATGTCTATATTGCATATGCAGTGTCAGATATAGATGGTGCTATGTACATGTTGGATATGTGGTGTTGTGTACATATTGTACTATTCGCATGTTGGATATGCGGTGTTGTGTGCATATGGTGTTGTGCGCATATTGGATATCCAATGTTGTGTATAGATGGTTTTATGTGGATGCTTTATATGTGGTGTTATGTACATATGGTGTTGTGTGCATATGGTTTCTTGTACATGTTGTACATGGGGTGTTATGTGTAGGTGGTGCTATGTACATGTCATGCATGTGGTGGTGTGTATATGTGGTGTTGTGTACATGTCGTGTATGTGGTGCTATGTACATGTGGTGTTGTGTACACGTTGTGCAAGTGGTGTTGTGTACATGTGGTTTTGTATACATGTTGTGCAAGTGGTGTTGTGTACATGTTGTGCAGGTGGTGTTGTGTACATGTGGTATTGTTGCACATGTGGTATTATGTGCATTTTGTACATGTTGTGTTTTGCACGTGTGGTATTGGGTTTATGTTGCACATGTTCTTTTGTGTACATGTAGTAATGTGTATGTGAATTGTGTAGTCATGGTATTGTGATATGCGTATTCACTGTGTTGTAATATGTGTATGTATTTCTATTATGTTGTACACTAGGTGTAGGTGTATGTATTGTGTTTTGTTGTACATCGGGTGAAGGTGTATGTATTATAGGGTGTTGCACACTGGGTCTAGGTGTATGTGTTGTGTTTTACACCTAGTTTAGGAGTATGTTTCTGTATGTCGGGTGTGGGTGCATGTGTTGTGTGGACTCGTATGTCATGTGTTGTTGTATGTGTGTGATGCATACTATCTGTATGTGTACATGGTTGAAGAGAAGGAAATCAGTGTTTGTCTGGTGTGGAAGCTGATCCGGTGTGTGTATGGAAAGGACAAAGGATTAAGGTAGAAGATAAGGATTGGTTAAAGGATAAGTATCAATATTTTATTTAAGTTTTATTATGCATGTGATCCATGATTATTATTTATGATGTTTACATGTGATCTATGATTTTGGTTTATGATGATTGCATGTGATTCATGATTTTGATCTATGATGGTTGTGATTTGAGCTAACCGGATGTGATATGTATACACATGATGATTTGGTCAAGAGCTAGTTTGACTTATTGTGACAGGAAGTGAACAAAATTGCAAGTGTACCTTATGAACGGGCCACCAATGAGGTATGATTTGAATTTTTTTTAGTCTAATGGAAATTATGTGCTTGGTATAGGAAATCATGGAAAATTCCCGGGTTGGGTGGTTGAAACTGACTGCAAGCATTAGCAACAACAATATGATTGTAAAGTACTTCAAGAGTAGGGCCATTATGGGACACTGGTACCCAATAGTGTCCATTGATTTCCATGAGCATTCTATGACTAATATGATGGTTTTGAGGCAGACATATACCTCAGTTTTGGATTTTCTAATGCAAGGAAACCTTGCCAAGGGAGGGTTCACTCGAGGGACTATGTAGCAGAGAAGGGGATGCCTGCAAAAATTGGAAGGTGTGTGACTGTACAGAAGAGGGTGACTGGATTGCCTAAGGAAATGTGTAGTAGAGAAAGGAAGGTGGAGGATGGATTTGTTTTGGTCATTAGCATTTCCATATGGAATCATATGCACATTGGGAGTGTGCCCTAGAACAATGAGCCGATAATTGTTCACTGAGAGGAAACGTGGGGCATGATTGTAGCATTGGATATTGGGTGAAGCATGGACTTTGACAATGGATTATGGACTTCCTGGGAAGGAAGTGAATCCTGGTATTACTTTGAGGGTGGAGGTGTGAGCCTCTGGATTACCTTGTCGCTGACACTGGCATCATATCCTTTATTTGTTGATTGAGAAAATGTGCGTATTTGTATATGTGTATATTATTGTAAATATTGTATCGAGTTGTGTTTATAAATCTCCATAGACAATATGTTATTTGTTGGCAAAAGAAAATGTTCATGAGTGTATATCTGGTTTTTATTGTAATTATCATAATGAGTTGCGTTATAAATCTCCAGTAAACAGTATGTTTGTCATGTTTCGGCAGGTTTTTCATTGTAAATACTGCAACGAGCTAAGGTATAAAGATCCATGGGCAGTATGTTCTTCTTTTCAACGGTCTTGCTGGTTGTGGGTGTCTTTGAACACCTAGGATGGTGTTCCCCCAAAGGGGAGGTTTCTATAATTGCCCTGGTTAAAAAATCATGTAAAAATATAAGGCCAAGATCATGGGAGTCGAAACACGTATTCCAAGTTGAATGTTGGGAAAAACATCCTAGTGTGGGTGTTCATTTAGTTTATTAAGGCTAAAGGAAGATGGAAAAGGAAATGGAAAAGGCTTTGGAAAGGCAAGAGGCATTAATTGGCCTTTATTTATGAAAAATAAAGGAAATTAGGAGAAAAGGGAGGTGAAAGGTCACAGGTTGCAAGTGAGGAGGAAAATGAAGGAAAATAATGGAAAATGAAAAAAATAGAGGCCTCATTAATAAAAAGACTTCTGAGAATCAATTTGTATCTTTTGTTAGTGTTAGATTTTTGTTAGTTAAGTTTTGGAGCTCTCATTTTATACTCTCTCTCTCTCAAACTCTTGGACACTTAGAGTTTTCTTGGAGCACTCTTGGAGGAGTTTGTGCATACTTAGGATTTGGAGCAAGAAGGAAAAGAAAGAGTAGGAAACCACAAGAGGAAATCTGGATCAACAACTACAACAGGTTTTTCTTGTAGGTACCAAGTTTCATATATGATTTCCTTGCTATTTTTGGCATGCATGGCACATCATGTGGTTTCTTGGTTATGATCTGTCATTGGAATGGAGGATTGTCTACATTGACAGTGGATTTTCCTAGCCTGGTCATTTCGTGGATAGATATGGTATTGTGGGTTTATTTCCTCTTTTTTTTGGTTGGTTCTCACGTTCCTTATGGTTGTGGTTGAGTTACTAGTTCCTGGAAGCCTTGGTTAGACAAATGCTTTGGAATCCCTATAAAAACATGGGTTGAGTTACTAGACCTGGAATACTTGGCTGGAAAAATTCTTTGGAATCCCTTCATGGGTTGAGTTACTAGTCATGGAAGCCTAGGTTGGACAAACGCTCTAGAAGCCCGACATCATCCATGGGTTGAGTTACTAGTCCTGGAAGCCCTGGTTGGAAAAAACACTCTAAACCCTTGAACAAGTTGGGTAGAGACCAATCTGGTGATGGTTAGTGATGTCTGATCATGAGGTGGAATCACTAGTTGAGGGTTGAGGTGGCTTGGCTTTTGGAATCCCTGGTTTGGTGTTGCTTGGTTAATTCCATGAGATCACACATTCATGCTTGGAATATGGTGCGTGTGTGATTAGCTAAAAGAGAGATTTGGTTCAACCCAATCTATGGTCGAGTGATACATGGAAGTCCATGACTTGGTTTTCTTTTGCACATGTTAATAAGAGATATTTTCCTCTCGTTTTCTATGTGGAAATGCACTTGTTATTACGTGGCTTTAATGATTGTTATATCATTGTTATTATGTCAGTTATATGTGTTGGGTTGTGTTATATTCTTTCCACGACTAACCTACGTAGTGAACCGGGGGGTTAGAGGGGGGGTGGAGCCCCCTTTGTTGCGTCAATTCCGGATCGGGGGGGCGGCAGCCCCCCCTGTCAGGGGGGTTTGAGCGGGGCGAGTAGCCCCTCTCTACGGGGTTCGGGGCAGCGCCCTGAGAAAAAAAAAATTGGACCCTATATTAGGTTGGGTGAACCTACCTATGGTTTCGGTCCATGGTTTTGGACGCGATGGTTTTCGGTCCATGGTATTGGATGCTTTGGCATGTATAAATATGTATTGTAACATTGAAAGGAACATAATGAAAAATGAAGTTGGTAGTCTTGGTTTTGGGATCCAGTGGGAAACCTCTGTATATATGTGTTTTATGTGTTATGCTCTCGCATTTTTATTTTTCCTGTGATTTAGAATTCGTATGCAGATAATTTCTGTACGGGGTTAAAACCTACAATTCTTCCACAAGATGAACAGACTCAAGTGGATTTGGCGGTCTCTGCTCATTTGATGGGCCCCTCTTTTGCCAAGCATTATTATTTCAATTATTCCTAGGTTGGATATTTTGTGCTTGCGATCTTTCCATTTGAACCAACCTGGCTTGCATGGCACTGATTTCTTTAGCATGATTTGACATCATTTTTGCTTGATTAATTTCCATGTTCTTAATCATTTGCTTCGATTATTTAATAGGATCATGATCAACCTCTTTAATTTCTTTTCCTTTAGAATCATGAGATTTACTTGGACCCCTATCAAAACCTAGAATCTTAGAATTCCTAGAGGCTTTCCTACATTGTTCCATTTCTTCAGCGAAAGTCTGCACAACCCTCTAATCACTAAGTTTAGCACATCTCAGCTCATAAGATGTATCATTGTTAAATGCATCGAGATAATATTCCCAAAGGGACTTATCAGTGAGTTTATAATCTTGAGGTAAATCTCTAACAATACCATTAAACCTTTTATTCAGTTCTTCCACAATCACATTTTCATTCTTCTTTATGGTGCTGATAGCTCTAAGTAAGTGCCTTATCTCCATACTTATCCTTAAAGGCATTAATAATCGATTGCAATGAATCAAACAATTATCATGATTTTTTGTAAACCAATCCAAAGCAGTTTCTTCCAAAAAAAAGGACAAAGAGGCTCATCTTCATATATTTATAGGACCTCTAGCGTATTTTCCCAACCAAGAGCTAAAAGCGTTGAGATGAGCTTTAACACTAACCACATTATTTCCTTGAAAAGATGGAAACTTGTCAAGACCATTATTTGGAATATCATGCGGATAACCTTGAATGTTAGTGAAGTTACAAGAGGCAAACAAGTCCATGATGTCCTGTTCAACAGGGTTAAGAAAAAGCAAATGGATATCAGAGATAGCTTCCTGTCCAAGATTATCAAGGAGTCTACGAGAAAGAAGCTTGTGTAATTGAACTCTGAGAGCCCTTTTAGGTTCTGGAGTAGGATTATACAAAAGACTTGGATTACTTCTAGTAGAGATCCTTGCAGAAAATGTAACAAGTGGAGTTGCCACTTGAACAAGAACCTATCTCTAAAAATCCAATATGCTAAGAACCGAAAGTTAGTGAATAAACCAAGTCAAAATAAACTTATCCCCAACAATGACGCCAAAAAATGTTGTTACCTAAGATGTACACCTAAGTGCGGGAAAAGTTTCTAAACTCGCAAGGTATAATCTCTAAGGCACAACCCTCAGAGTAGGGGCTGTCACCTATTCCCTACTCACTTTGTTTAAGCTCGCTCCTAGATAAGCTAAGGGGGGTAGTCCCTAAGGATAGTTAGAAAGGGAAAACTTGTTGCAACAAAGTCTAGGAGATTAAGGGCAAGGAAATTCTTTATCTAAGCAACTTGATTAAAATTATTTAGCAAGCTCGATTACTAAAAGAGCAATGTAAATATTTAACAGGACAATCCCAATAAGATAAATAAGACAATGATTAGATTAACAATGATAAATGAAGCCCCAAGGGTTAGCTCAATCGGTCAAGCTGGGGCCTCGCCAATGGGAGGTCACAGGGTTGAAACCTGAAAGCTCTTGGGGTCAGGTCAGTAAATAGGCCGAGGGTTGTGACCCCCTTCGGGTGGGGTCCACCCTAGCGTTGTTCGATACTGGACATAGCGGACCCACTACCATGGGTATCCGTGAACCAGTAGTGAAAAAAAATAAAATTAAGCAAGTGCCTTATAACAATGCTTAGAAGAGATTCAACACTTGCAAGATATTTCAATTCACAAGATAAATAATGTTGTAAGACAAGTATTAGTATAGGAAATGACACAATATTAAAAGATGAGCCGAAAATCTATCTTGTAAGAATAAAAGAAACGTGTACTTTGTTTTTTAAAAGAGATGCTCCAATAAATGTAACAATATCAATGGGCAATGAGCAAGGAAATTAAATGACAATTCAAGAGCAATAATATAGAATTGCAAGTAAAGATAGAGTGCTCACAAAATAACAATATGCCAAATTAGACAAAACCAAATAGGTAGATGCAAGCTAAGCTAGGTGAAATACAAAATCTAAAACAATGTAAACTTTGAAACGGGAACTAATACGATTACCCATTTCGTAGAGGTAGCAAAAAAGTGACCCCACTTTGAAAAGTTGCGATATAAAATTCATTTTTTGTGGAGCGTATTTTTGACACTTTAAATTTTCTTATGTATCAAATATATATAAATATATTTTTTAATGTTAGTAATTTTCATGTTGATTTTGAAACGTGTTGCATCATCATCAACCTTTTTTCAGAGGGCTTATTTTTGATACTTTAAATTTTTTAATGTATTAAGTGTGGATATTTTTTTGAAATGTTACATTTT
>APFE031247130.1:93350-135791 GCA_000404065.3 Pinus taeda | reverse complement strand
ACCAAAGCGCTTGGAAGAGAAAAGCTTGAAAGATTCAGAACAATGCTTGGACTCACCAACATCCCTTCAGATTAAGGGGGGGAATGTTGACACCTAATCCGAAACGGATGGGTGAATTGGACAGTCATCCAGAAGATGAACTGATCCGTCATGTTTGTGTATATAAATGTATGTTAGCTAATGAATAAGATATCAGTTTTCTCTCGCTCATTCTAGAGTTACCCTGGCCTGACAGGAGTGTTGAAAAGTGTGCAACAAGAAATGCTTGTTGAGAATGCAACAAGATGATGGAGCTTAGTGGAAAGGAGTCACCTTCACTAAGTGGTCCCGCAGGCAAGTTTTGGCGCAAAGTCTATTTTTAGACTATGTCTATTTTTAGACATATGGATCATGGTCTATGAGTTGTAGGATGTTGTTTATGGATGATTGGTCATGTTGGTAAATATAGATGGACTTCTATTTTTAGAAAACAGCGGAGGTACTGTCAATCTAAATATAGAACAGCCAAATATTATTAGCCCTTAATAATATTTGGACTATAACATTATCTTATTCTCTTGGAGCACTTCAGTTCGAGCTATGGATGTGGCACATGCAACTGGCTGAAGGAAATACGTGGTTCCTTTGGGTTACTTGACCTATTGCATGCAGGACTTCAGTTAGAACTCAACTGATTGAGTTCTGTGGAGTTGGATCAGGGGTTGATGGAGTTGTGTTCAGTTTGACTTAGTTGAACTAGTTGTAGTTAGTCTAACTGGAAAATAGAATAATGTTGAGTGGTGTGAATTAGTTATTAATTAATTCAATAATTATTAACTCATAAAGCAACTGAAGAATACATCAGTTAACTCAGTGCATGGACAATTCAGTGGAGACAAGTGTTAGAGGTAAGTAAAAGGGCAAGACAGCTATCAGTTGTGACTATATTTGTGCATGTGATTTGCACAATCAGTGGGATTGAGTTGCCAATGAGGATTGCATAGTGTCACACAAGGGAAATACAAGTTTGGAGATTCATTCTCGTGGTATTCTCTATGCAGGATTGCGCAGTGGAGGCAGGCAAGCAGCAGAGGTGATTTGAGGCAGTGATTGATTTAGATCTATGCTTTATTGTGTGTAACATGTGGAGCTAGTATTGTACTGTGTACTGTTACATGATCTCAATCAATATAATATATAGATAGTTGTGGGGTTTTCAGCTTTATGCTTTCCCCGGGTACATACTGTGTTGATATGTGTGATTGATGCTTCAATGTGCGCATGTGTATGTTTCTGAATACTGCTAAATTGATGATCAACGTAGAGGAGGTTATGTATTATGCATGATTCCGCAAATAGTGTATAATCAGGATAATCTCTGTGAATAAGTGTCATATTATTCATGAAATTTCTACAATCAATATGTTCTTCCTTTCGGCCACCCCATTCTGTTGCGGGTTATGGGGTGTCGTCAATTCCCGTTTAATACCTTCTACAACATAGAAGTCTTTAAATTGTTAGGAGACATACTCTCCACCATTGTCGCTACGCAAGGCTTTTATTTTCTTTCCATATTCTTTCTCTGCCAAGGTTTTAAACTCACAAAACCTCAAGAAGGTCTGATCCTTCCTTTGCATGAAGTAGATCCAACATCTATGAGGAAAATCATCAATAAAAATAACATAGTACCTTTGTTTAGCAGTGGAGGCTATAGATAAGGGCCCACAAACATCTGACTGAACTCACTCCAGGATTGCTCCAGCTCTACTGTCTCAATCCAGAAAGGAAGATTTCACATACTTACCCAAGTTACAACCTTTGCATGTAGTCCTCTGCTCAAGTTTTCCCTTGGGTAATCTCGTAGAAATCTGTTGCATGATCTTCAGGGCTCCATGGTGCAAGTGGCCCAGTCTTCTATGCCATAGCTCACCAACATCTTGGCTCTGCACCATCTCAGCTTTGGAACTCAAAGAAGCACAATCATCTACCTCCAGCTTTTAGATATTCTTAACTCGAATCCCTATTCGCTTTGTCTGTCCAGTATGGATATGCCTCAGGAATACCTTTCCTTGACTAAAGACTACATCATAGCCTTTATCTTCTAGCATAGCAACAGACACAAGATTCTTCTTCAGACCTGGAACATACTTCACATCAGTCAGGGTGAGGGGAGCTCCATGCTCCCTCTAAAACACAACCGTACCTTCACCGGAAACACGGTACTTTCCATCATCACCCATCTCGATCCGCATCTAGAGATCTTTCTCCTCAAAGGTACTGAAAATATTCTTATCACCTGACATGTGGAATGAAGCTTCAATATCCAGGTACCACACACATCCCACCATGGATGAAACCATGCATGCGATAAGCGAGAAATCTATCTCAAACTGTGAGGCCAATGCCTCACCATCAGATCCCTTTGAGGAACCATTCTTGGATTTCTTCTATGGACAATTTGTAGCATAATGGCCCACTTCATGACAATGAAAGCATCGCACTTTCAATTTTTCAATCTTCTTCCCACCATGGTAAGAACCGAATTTGGGATGGGACACCTTCCCTTTCCATTTCCTCGCCTTACTCGCTAAGGCTAGGTTTTCCTCATCATCTTGCTTCGATGAGTATCCATCTCTGGTGCTTCTTCTTATTTCCTCTTGCATCAGATCCGATCAAAGTCGTTCCCAATCTGGTAGTTTTTCTCTCCCATTAACCGAGTCTTAGTAGCTATGCCAGCTCTTAGGGAGACCGAGGAGTGCAAGACTCACCATGTCATCATCAGTGGTAGTGATCCCTACACTTCCAAGCTCATGCCTGCAGGTGGCGAGCTTGTTCAAATATGTAGAGATCGTGTCACCCTTTTCACACTTGATCTTACAAAGCTTGTCTTTCATCGCCATCTTCCTCTGATTGTTGTTGTTCTGATATAAATCTTTTAATGTTTTCCACATCAAAAATGGAGTCTCCTTCCCATGGAGGCTCGAGAAAATTTGATCTTGAACTCCCTTCAGGAGGATTCTCCTTGCTCTAGCCACACATTTCTTCCATTCTGCCAGTTGAGTAGCATCAGTCGGCTTGGGGACTTCTTGATCAATGAAGTCCTTTAGACCAGTATCCTCTAACACTGCCTCCATGTGATCCTTCTAGGCTACATAATTTGAGCTGCCATCAAGGGCATACACGAGTCTTAAACCACTAAATGCCATATGTGAACTAGAGATGTGATAAGAACTCAATTTCTATATTTAGGAACCAAACTTCGAACTTCTCCTTCTTGTATACTGCTCTTTGTCTTGATCACCTTTGCTTTGATGCCATGTAGAAATTCCCACTGTAAATCAAAAGATTATGCAATATACTAAAACACAATACAAGATCTAATTCTACAACACTTTGTGGAAGCTTAATTGAATTGAGCAAGATCAAGAGAACACATATAACTGAGAATGAGAAATCAATCACACATAACACAGAAGAAATATCACCGGGAAAGCCTCAGCCTAAAACCCCAACTCTGTATTATCATACAAGTGGAAATCTTGTTCAAGTTACAAAAAGAATCAACTCTCAAGCTATCCTGCTCTCTCTGCAATCAAATAATACAACTCACAGACTAAATAGACATTGTATATGTCCTCCTCAAGCCCTCCAAGCCTCCTATTTCCTTGTGCAATTTATCTTGGAGTCCAATGATGTCACATGTGTGAATTGAACTCATCACACTCACTAAACCTAAAGAAGTAACTGCAAAATCCTCAAGGAAAGAATTCCTTCTGCATGCAAGGAATATTCACAATGGAATATTCTAGCAACTGATAGTACATTTCCTCTCCATCTGAACTCAACTGGGTCTCTATATGAACTGACATGCATGAGTTATTTATGAGAGAATACTCAGTTATCTGAAGTGCAGTAGTTACATGCATGCAAGCATTAACTAAATGAACTTACATTAATTCAACAAACTGTTTGAATTAATCTAATTGGACTTGACTTAGTTAACTGAGCCAACTAATCACAACTCATCCTTATCTCTTTAACTAATGGATAAATTCCTCAATTAATGGAGAAACTGTTGCATGTCCCCACATAGACTTCAAGTTTGATTTCCCTTAACTAATTAACTCAAGATTAATTAATTAATTCTTTTACAAACTACTGCTAAGATCAAATTCGAATTTTACTTCACTATTTTAGTTTAGGGACTGACTAAAATAGGAAGTTATTCCGAAATGCTATTTATAGAATGTTATTTTTAGCACTTCCATTTTTCCATCCATTGTTGCTAAGATCAACACTGGTTGAACAACTATTTATAGTAGTGCTATTTTTAGCAATTCTATTTTTAGCATTTCTTGTTGTTATTTTCAACAAAAATCACAGGAAGAATACCACTCTTTGCTTCAGGTCCAAGGAGGAAATAATTCTAACTTCAGGGCCGAAATACCATAGTCCAAAAATGTTTCCATAGGGTCAAATCTCATTGGCCACACAGAGGCCAAATTTCCTCAAGATTTAGGTCAAAATAAATATTTGTATTAGGTCGAATTATGTGCAAGAATTGAGCTAAACATAGGTTGAATTTGATCCTCCGAAATAGGCAAAGTATGCTCCAAAAATATCTTCAAGAATAAGGGGTAACCACATAAACCAAAACCAAAAATCAAGTGTTACTTCCATAGGGTTCATGAGATATGAACCTTTTTTCTTCCTCGGACCCGAGCTCCTTTTCTTATCTTCTTGCTTAGATGAGTTGGTGTCCAAATGAGGTAAAAAAGCTTTCTATTTATACTGGCCAATCACATAACTAGAACTATCATGTCTATTTGGGCAGGGACGACTTGTTTTCATTATTGGAGTCAACCTATGCATAAGCCAATTTCTTCGAGAATTTATTTATAGATTTAATAACTTAATTTTTGTGGATGTAACTCACAAGTCGTGTTTGAATTTTTTTTAGGATCCAAATGTAAATTTTAATGAAATGTTGCTTGATAGTAATTTTGCAACTAGTATTATTTGTTCTCTCACTTTCTAATGCAATTATAAATGTGCATTCAAGCTCATACTACCTTTCGAGGCTTTTTTGGTATTTCATGAATGACCATGAACATGTGATCAAGCTTGACTGGTGATCAAGGTAGGTAACCCATTTGTGGCCATGATATGAATATATTGTATGTTTCCATATATTTGTATGTCCCTTCATATTCCATATGATTGGATTCTAACATGTGACATTTGGTATTGTTACAAGTCTATTTGGGCACATTACTCCCCACATTCAGATCAGTACTATTAGGGCTCATCAAACCCTAATTCAGTTGATACATGCCCTAGAAAAGTCAACTCATTGAATGCTTCCTTTTATGAAAGTTTCCTGGCCTGAAGCCTTCTTAAAATGCCTCCTTGGGACACCAGTGCAGCCTAAGCCTTGAGACAGTGCGCTGCAGAGTAGGCAGGCCCACTGTGGCTTGCACTACAGTGCACTTAGGCCCTCTTTGACCTGCGTTGGGCTAGATTGAGCGAAATTTGCATAGGGTTCTAGGAATATTCCTTCATTCTAGATGATTCTAGAAGGATTCCATCTCTTATCTCCTCCTATGAGCTCGAAATTGGATAGGCTAAGGATCCATTAACCTCCTACCCTCTCATCCCTTGCTCCATGGAAACTAACTCCAAGTTTGGAAGGCCATTCAATAACCTCATTTATGACAAAACCATCTCCATTTCCTATAAATTGAGCACTCATCATAGTGATCAAGGGGCTAGAATATGAAGATTGTAGAGAAATTTTGTTGGTTCGAGATTTGAATTCATGTCAAGCAATATTATGCTATTGGATTGGTGTGCTTTTGGTGTGGCAAGGGTTGGACTAAAGCTGGATGAATGGCACATGATCGAACTGTATTGGGTGAAACTCTTCCTTCTCCATTAATAAAGTGTTTATTCCTTTTCTCATATTCTTGTTCATATCTATGATGATTATGTGTTTCAATTTTTTCGATTCCATTGGTTTATAGTAGACAGATCATGCATGCTTTGATTGTTGGTGTTTTTGTTTCTGTTGACACAGGTACCAATTGAGCGGATTTAGTTCAAGTGGGAGCAACAAGAGAAATTCAAAGGAGATCAAGGAAGCTAAAGACTACAAGTAAGTTCCTTCATCTCATCTATCTACTATAGGAAAAGGTTAAACTACTTTCTTTCTGTTGTTTTAGCTGTAGCTACCCACCTAGGGAAAATGTGTTTATTCATAGATGAAAATTACATATAACAAATTGGCGACTCCGCTAGAGAAACTTTGTTATTCCTAGTGGCTTACCCTCATCATATTACACCCTAGTAGACTTTTCTTGACTTTATTGATAAAAAATTGTGCTTGAATGTCTCTTGATTTGACTCTTTGGCACCAGGGTAGTGTTGGTCTTGACACAGTGCACTGCAGAGCAGCCTTAGCTTAGAGACAGTGCACTGCAGTGCACTATCTCCCATTCTAGCCTGTGTTGATCCCTCTTAGGCTAAAAAACCCACCCTTGGTTTGATTTTTCCAAAGTTTCTTCTTATTTTGTTCACTAAAAGATCAATGTTTCTTATGGTTTTGAAATCAATTTGTATTTCTCCTCCTAGCCCTACTTTGGCCTTGATTGTTTAGTGTTTCTTAAGTGATTTATTTATCATTATCAATTCATTGTAAAAGTTAGCTTATATTCGATTAATCTTTTCTGAAAAGGAAGTGTCGTGAAATCTTCATTTCTTTGAAAAAGGAACTGTTGTAAAGTCTTCGTTTCTTAAGAAAAGTATTGATTGATTGTATGTGCATTTAGTTTCCTTTTGTTCATCTAAACATTAAGGGAAATGAAAAGAAAAACTTACATTATGAATTTAGAGGTTTGTGTGTGCTTGTAGGAATAGTATAGGGAAAGTTGCATTAGATGTGCTCTACACTCTTTGTTTAAACATTCTGATTGCTCTATCCCTTGTAGTTAGGGTTTTCATTGTTCAAATAAAATGAAAAGAATGTTTCTCATCATAGTTACATTCTAGGAATTTCAAAGACATCACGCGGTAAACTTGAAAGATAAACTCCTAAACAAGATCAACTTAAAAGTTATCTCAATTAACCTAATGGAGCATTGTAACTTAACACATAACATTTAGAGGTCTAGGCTAGAGACGTGTTCCAGCGTCGTTAAACATAGCAGCTATCGCTAATAGTCTTCGATACATTCCGAGTGCTATACCTCATTCCACATACGTAAGTATATCATAGCTCGTCCACGTACTTTCAGGTATATAGGGTGGTGTTATAGTACGAAAAGTATAAAGGAATGCTCTCACTATGCGGTTTCGCATTAGACACTGCTAACACGGATTGGGTCCCCACGTACTTTTGGGTATATATGGGAGGACTACATTAGGTTGCTATCCATCCATAGGTAACCGAGTTGGCCGCCTTGTATACTGTGATACACCGAAAATGACATTCGGGGAGATTATCTGCACGTATGTTAATGTCCTTAGTTTACTGAGGTAGTTTATTGCAGTTCACAATTACTTGGTAATCCTTTTGCCTAGATTATTCCTCTTTTGTTTTTTATGTTATTTTGATTAAAATAAAATTAATTGGTTGTGGATAATATCCTCCACGTCACTCCTTAGTTGATCTTAGGTTGAGACATATGGCAACAACTTTGGAGTCCACCGATCAAGGAATTCCTTTTGATGGGAATCCTAGTCCTTTTCCTCCTTTCAGAAATATTAGTGCTCCTTATATGGCTACATTGTCCCTTCTGGGACTTACCATGGGCTTGCCAGTATGGTTGTTCTCAACCTCACTGGCCCCGCAACTAAATATTCCTACAACTAGACAAAAGAAACCTCCAGTTGATCCTAAAGTTGACCCTTTACCTTCTTCGTCGATTGTTTCTTCCTCCCCTTCTTCCTCTTCGCCTGGTGAAAGTATTAACACAAGTAACCAGGTGGAGAAGAAGAATAAGAAAGGGAAGAAAAAGAAGAAGAAAATTCAGCAAAGGGGCAACCAAGAAACCATTGCTTCGAATGAAACTTCTGATGAGAAACCATCTGATAAGCCTCGCAAACTTCGATATCCTTGAAAACTTTGTACGGGAGACCATCTTCTTCGAAATTGTTTTGGTATTCCTCAGATCTTAGAAGAATGGTCTTCTCGTTCACATCATCTTGTGTCATCAAATTCTGGAGATCATGCTAGTGACACACCATCAACTAGTGGTAGTAAAGTTCTTGGAAAGAAGGGTAAAGTTAAGTTTCCTTGTAGGTTATGCAAAGGGAATCACCCCATTCACCTTTGTCCCTATCTGGATGAAGCCCAAAAAGTGTTGGATAACCGAAGACTCTCCCTTAATCCTTCACTAGTTGATGAAGTGACTAACCCAAATCAACCGTCAGTCAAACACACTCTCTCTGAATGTGAATCCCATGAGTCTATACCTGACCAATCACAGGTCGAGGAAACAGTTGACCTGATTTCACCTTCAGTTAATCATACCTTTCCCGTAGAGAGTGAGTATGATACCACTCAAGTTCTTTTCGTTTCTTCAGATTCCAATGAGCTTGGAGGCAACCCTCCTGTTCCATCAAGACATGAGGAAAATCCTCTCGTTCTCGTAACTCAAGGGTGTAATTCTCCCATTCTTACGGTACCCCCTCAATGTAGTTTGGTCACTTCCTTTGATTGGAATCAACTGGCAGGATGTCGTCTTCCTTCTTATGTGCCTTTCTAGATCATAGTACAGGTTTATAATATGAAAGTATCTCACACTATTATAGATGAAGGTGCATATGTGAGTATCCTTTCCTCCACTGCTTGGCAAGCGCTCGGTTCATCGCCACTTGTGCCTGTTACCCAGAATCTGTTGGCTTTTAACAAAGGAACTAGTCAACCATTAGGGATCCTTCCTCAGTTGCCTATTGCTTTAGGAGGAAAAATTGTTTATCTCAATGTGATGGTAGTCCCGGGCCCTTTAGATTACAATTTACTTCTCGGGCGCGACTGTGTTTATTACATGGGAGCTATTGTGTCAACACTCTTTCGAGTGACGTGTTTCCCGCATGAAGGTAGGATTTTCACCGTTGACCAGCTTTCATTTCCCGGTCCAAATATGGATTCCAGTCAACCATCTTCCCTACATGGTCCTTTTGTCCCAATTGTATCTTCCCCGCCATGGGTCAATTATGTGGCAACTTGTTCCATGCCTACATCAACTAATGATCAATTTTGTGATGTTGTGCATTATATACTGGGGGCATTGGAACTAGATCTCTCTAATGGATTCCTTGCTACATATCCATTCTAGAGAATTGTTCTCCCATCTGATGAGAACCTCTTGGAAGTCATGACCTCTTATGGGTCGTGATCAAGGAATCATGAAGATAGTTCCTAGTCTTGTGTCAACCTCATTAAAAAATGAAACAAGGAATATGAGGATAGTTCTTTTACTGTGTCAACTTAATTCAAAAATGAAACAGGTCCTAGAGCATAGTTCCTTGTCTTGTGTCAAGCTCGTTAAAAAATGAAACAAGGAATCTTAGCAGAGTTCCTTGTCTTGTGTCAAGCTCATTAAAAAATAAAACAAGGTCCCCTGGAGAAAAGTTCCAATTTGAGCCTTTGATTAGATCTTGTAAAATCTCAGTCGATTCTTTCACTTGATCTCGTAAATGAACCTTCATTCCATCCACCTTATAGCCACAAGTATTCTACTTAGGTGAACGTAATGAAGCTTCGGGGGCATGCATCTAGAATCAAGTCATCATGTTGGGGGCATGTAAACCAATCTCAAGCATAGCTTTTTGTTTCAAGCTTGTGTAAAAATGAAACTGAATCCAAGCATAGTTTTTCATTTCAAGCTTGTGTAAACATGAAACTGAATCCAAGCATAGTTTTTCGTTTCAAGCTTGTGTAAACATGAAACTGAATCCAAGCATAGTTCTCTATGGTTCAAGCTTCTATAAAAATTAGCCCATCTCCATTTTAACCCTCGTGATTTCCTTTCTATCAGCCTCTTCCATCAGATGAGCCTTGGTTTTTTTCCTTCCATCGTCACTATCTACTTGGTTGATCATATGCTTTCACTTGGTTGCTTTACCATTTTTGAGGAATAGTTTTAATGGGTGGTCTTATTAGCCAGCCTCTTCACATAAATCAACATTTTCTAAGAAGTTCCAACATGACTGGAACCAGTTGATACCCTTTATACCACTCATTCCTCCAGGACGAGTCACCTTTAAGCTCTTTTTTGACTCATAAAAAATGAAAAGATCGCAGAGTATTTTCCTTTTTTGACTCGTTAAAATAAAATAAAAATAGAGGGTATACTTTCAAGCTCTTTTTCGACTCTTTAAACACGAAAATATTGCCTAGTTCTTGTCCTTTTCATCTCGTAAACGGATTGGAAACGACATCTACTCAATATAAGTTTAACCCTTTTTTGGACTAAGATAGATTACTTACGAAAAAGGAATATATTGATCGAACATGGTCAATAGGTTCTCTCTTGTATTATTTTACGCTTTTTCAGACTTGAGAGACAAATTTATGAAAAAGAACACATCTACTCAATATAAGTTTAACCCTTTTCCAGACTGAGATAGATTACTTACAAAAAAGGAATATATTGATCGAACATGGTCAATAGGTTCTCTCTTGTATTATTTTACGCTTTTTCATACTTGAGAGACAAATTTATGAAAAAGAACTTGTGGAATTTTATTTTTGTCCTTTTTCAAACTCTCTAAACATGAAAAGGACTGAGTTCTCAGTATCGTTAAACTCGTTAAAACATCAAATAGCGACAAACTTGTCCATCATGACAAGACCGAGTTTCACCTTTTCTAGGCTCATTAAAACATCACATAGTGATGGATTCACCCGAAGGGTGGAATTATACTACAAGAATATGTTATCCTCCTCAAGCTTGTTAAAAAATAGAGAGGTATTAGTCAGCAATGACTGGGAAAATGGGAAAAGGGATAAATCGCTTTATGGTAGCAAGTCACTCTTGAACATGACACTTTCACTCCATCTGCTTGATGGTTATCATACCTATGGTCTATCACACCATCCATCACTTTGGTTTTGGGTCAATGCTTCCAATTCATTCAGTGTTGTCGACATGTTCAAGAGATGTCACTCAGTAAACTCCATCCTATGCAATACTCATAAACCTTCATTTTCATGACTGCCATTCCTAAACCTTGTGTCGTCAGTCACATTCTGTCTTCAAAATCATTACGCTTGTTTCGTGTCGTTGATGGGGGATACATCAAGGCCCTCCTGCAACGAGTCGCTTCTTGTCGACATTAGCACATTATCCAAGAAGTTGACTTAGAAACACCCTTCCAGTACCTTGAGGCTTGCATACGTCAATGGCAAGTTTCTTGCTTCTGGCAAGAGGTTGACATCACTGGCCTTCAACAGAAAGACTTTGTATGGTGTTCGACATCAAAACATTTATTCACACCATGCAGAATGTATTGTAGTACCTTGAGAGTCATTATCATAATCGGTGATCTCTTTCACGTCTGTTAACGGCTTACATCATTGGCTGGTAATCAGACGGTGTCTTCCCATGTTCGACTTCAGATCACATATTCACATGGTTAGACTCGTACTTGAGCGAAATATTGAACGAGATAGAAGACCTCGGATCTAGTTTCATCTATCTGGGCTGCAATTTAAGGAGAGTACTAAATCAACTGTATGATGGCTTTACACAAATGGTCATCCTATCATGGGTCTATATTTGTAGATGACTATCTATGTACATGTAATGAAAAGTTTATATGCTAAGTATGGGTATGCCTTCCCTCAGAAATTCATGAAAAATCTAAAATATCATGATCTTATGTATTGTAATCGAAGCAGGTCACCATCCGCTTCAGTTCCTCTCTGTCACATCGTAAAGCATATCACTCGACATTATCATTTTTGACTTCATGCTTTAGGGGGAAACTGTTATAGGTCTATTTGGGCACATCACTCCCGACATTTAGATCAGTACTATTACGGCTCATTAAACCCTAATTCAGTTGTTACACACCCTAAACAAGTCATCTCATTGAATGCTTCCTTCTATGAAAGTTTCCTGGCCTGAAGACTTCCTGAAATGCCTCCTTGGGACACCAGTGCAGCACAAGCCTTGAGAAAGTGCGTTGCAGAGAAGGTAAGCCCACTGTGGCTTGCACTGCAGTGCACTTAGGCCCTCTTTGACCTGTGTTGGGCGAGATTGGGTGAAATTTGTATAGGGTTCTAAGAATATTCCTTCATTTTAGATGATTCTAGAAGGATCCCATCTCTTATCTCCTCCTATGAGCTCGAAATTGGATAGGCTAAGGATCCATTAACCTCTTATCCTCTCATCTCTTGCTCCATGGAAACTAACTCCAAGTTTGGAAGGCCATTCAATACCCTCATTTATGAAAAAACCACCTCCATTTCCTATAGATTGAGCACTCATCATAGTGATCAAGGGGCTAGAATCAGAATATTGTAGAGAAATTATATTGGTTTGAGATTTGAATTCATGTCAAGCAATGTTAATTTTCTGGATTTGTGTGCTTTTGGTGTGGTGAGGGTTGGACTGAAGCTAGATGAGTGGAATAGGATCAAACTGTATTGGGTGAAACTCTTCCTTCTACATTAATAAAGTTTTTATTCCTTTTCTCATATTCTTGTTCATATCTATGATGATTATGTGTTTCAATTTTTTCGATTACATTGGTTTATAGTAGATAGATCATGTATGCTTTGATCGTTGTTGTTTATGTTTCTGTTGACACAAGTACAAATTGAGCGGCTTTAGTTCAAGTGGGAGTGACATCAGCAATTCAAAGGAGATCAAGGAAGTGAAAGACTACAAGTTCCTTCATCTCATCTATCTACTATAGGAAAAGGTTAAACTACTTTATTTCTGTTGTTCTAGGTGTAGCTACCCACCTAGGGAAAATGTGTTTATCCGTAGATGCAAATTCCATATAACAGGTATAGAAGTGAATTCAAATAAATTCTCCAATAAACTCCATTTATAGGCACATCCAACTCATAAAAGTGGTTTTTTTTTCCCTAATACAATACATAAATAGTCTCCATTATTGTTCATTGTGCAGTCTGTTTGAAACAAAGCAACTTGCATCATAAGATTTTGTTAAATGTGACAATGTCACAAGTTTGAATGTATTAATTTGTTTTTTCAATAGTTAGGTTTTCTTTAATAATATCATCAACAGACACGAGGTCATCTTCAATATTCATCATTATTTGAAGCTTTGCAATGCCATATTCTATATAAATAAGATTTGAAACTCCCAAAAATAATATGGGCATTTGCACACTCCTCACATCCTCTTTAATATTTTTCATATTTTTATGATCATCCCAAAGTTTCACATCCTTGCAACACATAATTCGTATTCACTTGCAACAATCTTGATAGGACCAGTTCAATTTCCATCCAATGTACTTCACGTATTAGACCTCTTCAATTCCACTTTGACATCAATGACAACTCTACTCAACAATCTTCCCCTTTGTCATTGATGGAAACTCCCTTTGAGGTAATGCATCCCCTGTTGTTATGCTTCTTGATCTTTCTCCCCCTTTGACATGAGTGGAAAATGGGGTGCTCCCTCTTGAAACTAACTCTCTCTTTACAATAATTTTTTACAGGTTCTCCCCCTATCTGTATTATCTCCTTTATTTTAGTCATTGTAATCTTCTCGATCTCCCCTTGGGCTTAAGCTTTAAATTTTAGTTTTTATCTTGTCATATGGATTCATTCTAGGATAATCATTAGTTTTACTATCAACAGTACAATGGACAACGTGTTTAATGATCATATTCTTATCAACCACATTCAGGAAAACACCTATTGGCCAATAATCGATAGCTTGTAGTATAAACCTATACAAATGCCTTTCTAAAAGGGACCATGCAGTAGGTACGACCAGATATTTTGGTGCAAGGAAAATGACTTCAATATCCATTTTTGATGCAAGCATATATCAGAATTCAACTCTTCTTGAGAGAAACACATTATTTTTTACATAAATTTTTTCTTAAAGATATTTGATAAGTATGATATAGGTGAAGATGAATACCAAAATTGATTAGATAAAATAAATATACAAGAGAGACCTCACCCTCATAATCAATGATCTATGCAACTGTAGGTTTTGAAATCCTCATTCTATTATATTATTTCTCACCCCATCTATAATTGATAAGAACTATACTCTTTAAATGATTCAACCCTAGTCTTGCATTCAGATAATCGAAATCCTAACAAGAATTTGAATCAACCATCAAGATGTCACATCTAGAAAGCATTGCTTCCATGATGTTTTCTAATGGATGGAGCAGTAAAATCATTGTAATTGCTTTCAATAGATATTTATATGCCATATATGATAGGGGTATATACTTATTCAAAGTCAAATTGAGATAATCTATGATATGCATCCAATAGTCTTAATGACTAGGGATCCATCCCAAACTGAGAATTCATTACCATCTCACCACTCAGAGTGGAAAGAGAATGCACAAAATCAATGTCAAGAGGCTTAGCATGAAGAATGGCTCTAATATAAGATAGATTTTGTATACAAGATACCATTTTTATTTCTTCAAAAAGGGAAACATTAACACCTTTGATGTGCTTGATCATATGGTAGGTTGCAACACATTTGCAAAGCTTCCTTGTAAAGGTTGAGATATATCATAACCATGTTTTCCCTCTACTGGAATTTGCATTGTAATGTCATTGATATAAAATATATATGCTTCTTTCTTGTCCCCGTTGAGATCGTCAACATAGTAAACCTATTATCTACAACATCCTGATATCCTTCTTTAATAGTTGCATAAGTAGAATTCTCCAAAACACCCTCAAAAATATCTTTGGTAACCCTAAGCAAGGGCTTATGACGATCATGTATAATCGAGGTAGGTAATACACTATTCTTAGAGGAGACAAGATTGTTGAGGCCATGGGATCTTCTGGGGAAATTTTCAAAGTATTTACTTTGTGTGTTAATATTGCTTCATATCTCCAACAACAAATGATTTATTTCCTTCTGCCTTGTCCTCATTGAATTAAGCTAGGGAAATTGATTTTTAATGCTTTGTATGTCATGGCATCTTCAAAGCTATCTATATATTCAATATGTGGAGGGACCAAAGGGGATTCCTCTACTTTTCTTCTCCAAACCTTGGAAGGATTTTTAGATAACTTTTAATCTTTGATTTGCTTTAGAACCCACTTCATTCTTTTCCCCAAGGGAACCCACTTCATTCTACTTCTACAATATCAAGCTTCATGTCCAAAATTATGACATTGATGGCATTCTATCTTGGATAATGGATAAATTGAGCTATAATTTATATTTCCAAATCCATTAGGGATTTTGTCTTGTTTGATTGCAGGCTTCCTTCTAGGGTTTCTATGGAAATATTTACAATCATTCTTGTAGTATTCTCTACAATCTCTAGCTTTATGACCAAAATTAGTGCAAGAATAACAATAAGTATAGAATATCCTTATGTACCTGGATGAGTATTATTTTCTTGACGATATTTTGAAGTTGTTTTGCCTTAGGGGAGGCTCAGGCCTTTGTTGATCCTTATTATTACTTGCAATGTGTATGAATCCCTTGAGATTATCTGCATGGATTCTTGATGAAGTGGTTATTCAAAACCCATCTTGATTTCCTTTCTTTCTTCCACTAGGACTGGAGATCTCAAGTTTTATCTTAATTTTACTTTTAAGTGACTTAGGGCTTTCATCATCTTTACATGAAGTCTCACTTGTATAACCAAGACATGATATTTCAAATGGTGATATTTGACAATTAAGAATACCATCCAATATTTGAGAACATTTCAAGTTCTTATTGAACTTGTCAACTTCATACCTCAAGGAAACAAAATCTTCTCCAAGCCTCTCACAATACTCATCTTTCTTCATCAACTAGATATTCATAACTTCTTCTAGTCTTTTTGCTTCTTCCTATTGAACTTTCAAGGGGATGACTTCTTCTTCATGTCTCCCTTTTTTTTGACCAAATTCTACTTCAATCTTGTTAAAATCCTCAAATATTTCTTTGAGATGAGTAATCAAAATTCCTTCTCTTCTTTCTACTTCTTCTAATTGGACTTTTAGGAGGAAAATTCTTCATTTATACCATAAATTTCATGATTATTTTCCTAAAATCCCTAATATATCTCATATTTGGAGCAACAATGTGACAGAAGTGGGAAGCAGTGTGAAGACATTATGTATTGAACTCTTTGAAGGACCAAAGAGCAACTAGACGGTAAATAGTGTTGGGCCAAAGTTGAGTGAGCTAAAAGAGTTGTGATCATTGATAGTGGCATATTATGGAGTTGCAGAAGGGAAGGAAAATGAATTCCATAAATTTTCAAGGTAAGTGGACTAAAAGGCATGTGGAAGTGTGCTACATTAGCTAGTAGGCCAATTGTGTTTTGTTCAGGGTAGATTGGTCACCATAGTTGTTATTGATACCAAGTCCTAGTTGTCTTGGTATCAGATATAATTGTAAGGGCCATGATCCCTAGTGCGAGATACCTAAGATTGCTATACTAAATATTTGTAATATAACAAAATTGGGTTAAAAAATGTTATCTTGTGAACTAGTTGATTCACTGGTATGTTTATTCTGATGTGCAATGTAGAAGTGTTGTGGCATTTGAGTGTGTTTTTTATAGATATTGAGACTCAAACCAAATTCTTGAGTGTCATGGAAATTCAATAGTACCTTTATCTATCTCCTTTAAGTCTTGATCATTTTCTTGTTTTGCATATTTTGGTTCTGGCTTAGTTGCCACAAGGGCAGATTCCTCTACATAAATCTTTTACAACTTTTCCCAAATACTTTTGGTTGAACAACATTAACCCATCTTAACTTTTATAGAATATTATAGACTACTTAAGAATGCCTTCATGGGTTGTGTATTGTATTATTTTTATCCTCTATGATTTTTCTTACTATAACCATTGATTCCCATACCTCATATCCTAGATCCGTCAAATAATATTGCATTCTTTTGATCCATGACACATACTTTGTTCCATCAAACAAGGGATTTTTGCCAACCTAATTTAATATGATTGAGAAGGAGATATCTTAGAGGGTTTGGAGGCTTTCCTTCTTAACTTTTCCATTTCTTCTTGGGGATCTTCCTTCTAGCTGTTAGGTTGAGACTAAAGGAACTAGATCTGATACTAATTGTTGGAAATACTGGGGGGGTGAATTAATATTTTTTTCAATTTTTATATTAAGATAGTTAAATTATTTCACAATAGAAAACACAAAGTATACCAAAAATTTAAAAAAATATATATCTTATATTAATATAGTTCAAATGGTGAGGAATCCAATCCTCAAATTTTGGCTCCAGCCACTAAAAGAATTCAATTCTTTTGCTGGCTTAGTGGGTCCTTACCCAGGTTCAAAGTTAAGTTTTCCAAACAAATCCCTACACTATTGGCCCTTTCAGCATCAATCCATGAAGCGCAGACTGAAGTCTCACCCAAAGCAGTATGGGGGGGTGTTGGAACTAATTTTACGCACCCAAAGATGAGTGTGATGTCGTTTTATGACCTAAACTTGCCTTCGCGCAAATGGATAAGCCCTTAAGTCTTGTCAATATAAATTCCTTTTATCAACCTCTAGACCTTCACAAAGGTCTATGACTATCTTTCACAGACCCTAACAGGTGAATCAACCACTTACGTGCCTATATAATTACCCTTAGTTCTGTATTTACCCAGATCGGCTTAAGTATCTGATAACTTTAACATGCATTAAGATATCCTTCATGTAAATAGATATTATTACTTGAGTTCTTATAACAATGTAAAACATGCAGAATAGCACATCAATACAATATTAAATCATAACCCATTATTCATCATAACGTAAATGCATTCATTCACAACAGAAGTAAATGGACAAAACACAGATATTTCTAGAATAATCTCTTTATTGATACTTCAATTCTGCTTACAGACTCAAGACTACCCTGCGCACTTAGTTGTAAGGGTCCATGCACTCAGCTGCGTAATCTACTCTAGGCCTCTACACGCTCAGCTGCAGAGCCTCTCTTCTACTCTAAGACTCTTTGCTCTTCACTTCTACTGACCCATTACATTTGTCTTCATTAATATCATCAACTATGAACTCCCTTAGACTCTTTAAGACTTTCCTTTTTATACAATCCCATGGTCTGCAGACCATGGGTAGATCTACTAAAGCCGACACAACTTACATAAAAGAAGGGAAAAACCCTTTATGACACTTTATTATCTATGTGCTCTGCAACCACAACTTGTGGAGACTTTACACTTTACATAAAAAAACATGGGCTTTCTGCCCCAAAAGTTGGGCTTTTGCCCCAAAATTGACCGCAGGGGACCCTGTCCCAACAGGCCCCCAACACAAATATCGTGACTCGCCCTGAAGTCACCCTGCTAGCACAGAGATCTTACTGTGGAGACCTCCCAGCTCAACTTGCGCCAATGCTACCTCAACTGCGCTCTGCGTGGCTACCTACTTGATCTACTCCACCAACTGCTATGTTGCTGGTCCTGCATTGTCTTCCTTTATCTTATGTTGTGTCGTTTATAGGTCTGTCAGCTTCTCTTCAATGGTGGAAGAGATAACATAGGCCTCATCCAACCAATGCATTTGAAATTTTCCTGGAAACTTATCAAACTTGTTTTCATATAATAAAACTAAATCGTTTACCTTGAAGGTGTACAGTTTGATGTGTCGATCGTGGCATGCCTTTTCATGCTCCTTCTGAACTTGTTGATGAAATCCAGCCAAGAATCTATCTTCCTCCAGCTCAGTCAGTTGCACAAGCCACTCTTCTAAGGCTTCGTAGTCTGCCATTCCTGTGAACGCCTCTATGCATAGACTAGGCACAATGTATTCCATCGGCATCAAAGCTTCTACGCCATAGACCAGCCTGAAAGGTGTCTGTCCAATTAGCTTCTTATAGGTAGTTCTATAATCCCATATCATAGCAGGTATGCGCACATCCAAATCATTCCTCTGTGCATTGCAAACCTTTGTCAACGTGTTCTCCAATATCTTATTAAATGCTTCCACTATTCCATTAGCTTGAGGATGATATGGCATGTTCTTTTGATGATAAACTTGGAACTCTTCCATTAGCGCGTTGATCGTTTCATTAAGGAAGTGTGTACCACGATCACTCATCAAAATATTTGGGCAACCAAGCTTGGTTCGCACATATTCAAACATAAATTTCGTTTTTTTTGCCCCTGTACAGTCCTTTACGGGTTGCGCCTCCGCCCATCTGGTCAAATACTCAGTTGCGGTGATGATATACCATGCACCCGTCTTCTTTCTTGGCGGCTGAATTGGTCCTACGAAATCAATTGCCCATTTTTCTAATGGCTACAATGATACCATGCAAATTCAAAGATAGCTCATCCCTTCGTGATGGCCTACCAGTCCTTTGACATGGATTGTATGCCCTACAATATGCTTTGAAATCCTTATGCAACGTTGGTTACCACAACCCAACACGTAAAATCTTGTGCGGTGTTTCTTTTCCTGCATAATGGCCTCCCATAGCTCCTCCATGAGCTTCAGCTAGGATGTTACTTCGTTCAAAATCAGGCACATAGTGTCGCAATATTTCATATGATCCCATCTTATACAAGTGACCTGCAATAACAGAGAAGTCTGTCGTGTGCACCACTAATTCCTTATTTTGTTGACTAATGTACCCCTCTTGAGCCGTTCCCGTAGTCAGGAAGTGGATGATGTCTGCAAGATGATTGTCTACCATGTGCACCACAAAGAGCTGCGCGTCAGACACTCCTTTCTCCAAATTAGTAGGCTCTTCTCCTATTTCAATTCGTGATAGATGATCTGGCCCTGCATTCAAGCGCCCTGGCTTCACAATTACTTTGAAATCATACTCTTGAAATAACAACAGCCATCTACATATTTTCCCCCAACACAGGCTTGTTGACAAGGTACTTTAATGCAGAATGGTCTGTATACATCTTAAAGTGTTCGCCTAGCAAGTAATGCCTGAACTTCTGGAGTGCGTACACCATAGCCAACCCTTCGCGCTTCGTTATCGAATAGCTCTTTTCAGCCTTAGCCAACTTCATGCTCACAAATTCTATCAAGTGATCCAATTATCCCTCCCTAGCATATGTCAGTGCTGCTCCCAACGCAATACATGACGCATCCACATGCACATGAAATTCCTTCTTCCAATCCGAGAAGACTAGGATTGTCGCGATGACCATATTTTCTTTTAACACATCCAGACTCAACTAACATTCCTCATTCCAACAGAATGTAGCATCCTTCTTCAACAGTTTTTCCATTAGCGTAGTAATCTAATCATAACTCTTGATGAACTTTCGATAATAACTAGTATGACCCAGTGTTGTGCGCAGCTTTTTAACACTTCTTGGAGCCTCCAAATTGATTATAACCACAATCTTAGTTGGGACCACTATTAATCCCAATCTGCACACTACATGACCCAGCAATATTTCGAAAGGGACACAAAATAGACACTTCTTCAAGTTTAGCGAGATCTGATACCTCCGACACGTATCCAACATCAAGCGCAAACTAGCTACATGGCATTTTATGAGCCCAAACACCATCCAATCATCAAAATATACCTCCAAAAACTTGTGAATCAACTCTTTGAATGTCGCAATGAGTACGCGCGAAAAGATCACCAGCACATTCTTAAGTCCAAAAGGCATTACAGTATACTGAAAACATCCCCATTCGGTCGTGAAGGTCACCTTACTTCTATCTTCTGCACGATCTTTATCTAATGGTATCCAGAGAACCCATCAGTAAATGAATATGCTTCCTATCTGCCAACATTATCCAATACCTCATCTGTGAACGAAGTTGGAAAGGGATCATGAACGCAAGCATCATTTAGTTTCCCGAGATCTACGTAGATCCTTATCTCATCCTTCTGCTTCTTTTCCTGGACTACCATGGGACTTACCCAATCGGACTTCTCCACTAATTCAATAATACCTACTGCCACCATCTTGTCCAACTCCAAACGAACCTTTTCCTTGTACTTAGGACTAAGGCGATATGGCCTCTTCTTCACAGGCTTCACGTCTGGTTTCAACATTATCTTCATCACTCCTAAATCGTTGATTATCTCCTTCAAGTCTGAATACTTTGTAGGGAAAAAATCCTGGTATTAGCGGAGCAACTCAACAACCTTATCCACTGTAGCATCATCCCGGTAGTCCCCTATCTTCGCAAACTTCAGCTCCGCCTTTGTTCCAATGTTCACTTGTCTAGCTTTCAGCGGCATGGTGATATCTGGATTCTCTATCTATGGCCCCTCAACTTCACGGTGACCTTCTGCCTCTAGGATATTAATGTTCCTTGGATCCTCCTCTTCTTCTTCAGCAGTCACATTGTAGCACTTCAGTGCATGGTACAACTGGGTGGTCCAATTTGGTTGAATCAAATCCAACATATCCTGCAGGATTCTGAAGATCACTGCCTTGACCTCCTGCAACGCTTCATCGATGCACTTGCATCCATCCTCAAAGCTGAATGTCATCGAATCCTTGTCTCAAGATATCCCACTCATCTGTTCCATGGCATAACTTTGTTTCCAAGTACCAATTCATCAGTATTACATCCAAAGTGTGACAGAACAAATGCACCCACTCCAGTTGTGGTTCTACTCCATAAGCATTAGTCCATTTTGCTAGGTGATTGCATGGATCACTCCTCCCATCGTATTTCTCTATCAATCACACCTTTGGGCAACTAAATCACACCCTCATCATTCTTTTGTATTCACGTCATCCATAAAAAATTTCTTTATTCGTACCCCACCATCTCGCGAGCGTAGCGCACAGTGCCAAATCAAGTTCTTGGAAGTGATGCTTCTCAGGCACTTCCCTTTCAAATCCATACAAAAATTTATCTACATCAGTTAAACCATCATAATAAGGAAAACTTCTTACCTCTGATGATACACAACACAACAATTTAGTCAGCATGTTACAGTGCAGCGTAGACACTTCATGTAATCGATTATGTCAGTGTTCCAATTCCTCATCTGAATATGATGTGCAGGAGCTTTCACGGTCCCATGTAATGCGTCCAACTACTATCAGATTCACCCAATCTTGGTCTCACAACGTTATCTTATAAATCTAGTGCAAATCATCATCACTTTCATAATCGCGAACCAATTCAGTATAACGCAATCCTTCTGCAAGGTCCAGAGGTACTACTATGCGGACGATTTCCTCTCAAATGACATTGTTCGCTTCTTCATCATTAATCACCCCATTCATGTCAATAGCCCAGTCGATCCCAAGAAGCATGGGGTAGGGATTGTTTTCATCACAATGTCTATCACTTCGAAATAAACCAACACGCTCGCGCCTTCAATATCTACTATCACTCCCTACAATCATCCCATGGGGATAATCTTTTGTTTATTCGCCATCCTCAATTGAATTGAAGACCACTACAACATAGGTCTCCCCATTCTCTCCCATGTTTGTTTAGGCAAAACATTTGCATCTGACCCAAGATCCATAATAACTTGGTCCATTTCATACTCTCCTATTTGCGTGCTAAGCCTCATCTCATGCCTTGTTCTTGCCTTATGCTTACCAATTTCCCTGACCACACACAGTCTCTCGGGAGCATTTTCTTTTCCAGCACATTTATTGATCAACTCCTGTAATCCTTTCACAGCCTTGCTATCGTGTAGCAACTTCATACAGGTCTCCAAAAAGGTAGTAAGCATGGATGGGTCCATTTCTTCAAACTCCTTATCCTGACTTCCTGAGGTAGAAGCCTCAACGAAGCTTTTCTTCACTTCCATGAAGGTTTCTTTCATGCACTCTAGATCAAAGCCAACCTCCTTCTCTGGAGCTTTGTGGACCCATTCACTTTATTCAGGTTGCATTCCCTTATCTTCACCAGTCGTCATTCCACTTCGCAGCATGATATTCACATTAGGATCCTCTTTGTGGGGTTTAGCCCCCATCATCTGCAGGTTCTGGGTAGGTTGCTGAGGTTGTGTTCCCTTTTCCTGCATCTTAGCTATTAATACAGGGCAACCTTATGTCGCGTGGTCAAACTGAGTATAGTATCGGCACGACGGGTGCGTTGGATCCATACATTCTTGTGCATAGTGTCTTGGCCCTCTGCAATTGTAGCAAATAACTTGTCCCTAACCTCTTGCAGGTCCTCCTCTACGTCGGCCTCATCTGTGCCCCTGATATCCTCCTCACACTCCCCTAGCGCCTTCATCCATAGGTCAAGTTTTGGTCTGCATCCGATATGCGTATGTTCTCTCCATCATTAACTCATAACTACGATGATTGCACTCATCGTGACCCACTGATTTATAGAAGTTTCAAAAGAGTTGTTGTGGTGTCTGTACAAATTTCTATAGCAAGTGACAATTATCCATCACATTTTTTCCAGCTACCTGACAAATAGCACACCACAGCGCAGACCTCGCACTTGGCCCTACTTGATCTTCCAGCCTCAAAGGCATCAGCCCTCCTCCTGCAACATAATTCACAAATACAAGGAAATGATCTTTATCATGCCCCTGACTCTTACATTTCAAACACCAAACTTCTTCGCGCACCTCAGGCCAAGTCGCTTTATCTTTCTTCAGACTTTGGAACTCTAGGAAAAGATTTTGCAACTCTGTGTGAATCTATTGAACTCCCAAAGCATCATCTTGGATCGATGTCTCATGCAATTTCATCGAAATCTCCATGGTTTCTGCCTGGGTCCGAATCTTTTGTTGTGATAAAGCAACCCTTAAATGAGGCAAGAGCAAAGCCACAAACCATTCGCGGTGCTCCCCATCTGTAAGATTCATGTTAGCTTCGTGGATCTTGAATTTCAATCTTTGATCCAGCTCCCAGGGTGTTTCGCCAGGCTTCATCATGATTTCCTTGGTCCCATGATTGATTGCACTTCAGACTTGGGTCTACCAAATTCCTTATTCAATGCAGTCTGAATGTCTACCAACGCAGTTGTCGGTTTACTGGTGTAGTACTTAATGTAGCACGTTAGTGCGTGATCCTATAAAGCAGTAACCAATGTTTCTTTCTTCATCTGATCATCTGTAATGTTCTGGGCTTGCCACACAGCCTTCACAATGAACCAAAATTGGTTCGTCTCATCATTTCCCAAGCCCTTGAAAATGGGCAGCTTCATTGTATTTGCCATATTGAACGGTGGTGGAGGTGGTGGTGGTGTGGGCAAAGGTGTATGTTGTGGAGGTGAAGATGGAGGTGGTATGGGTGGATGGGGTATTCACGGGAACCCTTGCCTTATTAGAGACAGCGCTCTGTGGGGAAGCTTGTGCTGCTCCTTCGTTGTCACTCAGAGGAGGCTCAATCAACGGGCTATATTCAGGACCTATTCTCCTTCTATCCCTGAATAGATTTCCACTTCGCCTAGCTCCAAGCATCAAGGTAATTGCATAACCCTGTTTTCACACAAGAGCATTTTAATCCAAGCATTCAAGGATCTTAAATACTTACCTCGTGGTCCCTTGAAGAAGCGTTTCTCTGCTTCGTTGTAGCTGACCAAGGAATCGACCACGAACTCTGTCACAAATACTCTGATGACATGATCAAGCCAATGATCGACAACACGTGTGATCTTATCTTTAGAGGCTTCCAATCTCCGCACTAACTCTGCGGTCCACACTATTGGACCATCAAGCCTCCACCTTCCCTAGTCATCTGCCAATTTAGCGATCCACTCGTATAGCTCAATTAGGAAGGAACAGAAGAAAATTTTGTGCATATCTCTGTACAGGTACCTATCCAACCAATGCTCTTTCATCAATCTTGGACTCCTGCTTTCTTGCGCCGTGAATTCATGGATCTTTATATCCAACCACTCCTCAATTTATTTCTTTGTTGGATTCCAGTGATGCGACATCACACATCTCTTTATGCAGATCCCGATCCCAACAATGGAACCATTTGTTGGCTTAGTGGGTCTTGACCCAGGTTTAGAGTTAAGTTTTCCAAACAAATGCCTACACTACCGACCCTTTTGGCATCAATCTGCGGAGCGCGGACTAAAGTCTCACCCGAAGCAGTATGGGGGGGTGCTAGAACCAAGTTTTCACACCTAGAGATGAGTGTGATGTCATTTTATTCCCTAAACCTGCCTTAGCATAGATCGATAAGCCCTTAAGGCTTATCGATATAACTTCCTTTTATCAACCTCTAGACCTTCGCGAAGGTCTACGACTATCTTTCGTAGACCCTAAATAGGTGAATCAACCACTTATGTGCCTCTGCAATTACCCTTAGTTTTGTATTTACCTAGATCGGCTTAAGTTTATGATAACTTTAACATGCATTAATATATCCTTGGCGTATATAGATATTATTACTTGTGTTCTTATAACAATGTAAAACATGTAGAATCACACATCAATACAGTATTAAATCATAACCCCATTATTCATCATAACATAAACGCATTCATTCACAACAGAAGTAAATGGACAAAACACAGATATTCCTGGA
The DNA here is from genome assembly GCA_000404065.3 of Pinus taeda. Taxonomy (NCBI): domain Eukaryota; kingdom Viridiplantae; phylum Streptophyta; class Pinopsida; order Pinales; family Pinaceae; genus Pinus; species Pinus taeda. The sequence continues at coordinate 110,172 of APFE031247130.1, read as the reverse complement.
ATAATCTCTTTATTAATACTTTAGTTCTTCTTACAGAGTTAAGACTACCCTGTGCACTCAGTTGCGGACTCTACTCTAGGCCTCTGCGCACTCAGCTGCAGAGCCTCTCTTCTACTATAAGACTCTTCACTCTTCACTTCTACTAACCCATTACATTCGTCTTCATCAATATCATCAACTATGAACTCCCTTAAACTCTCTAAGACTCTCCTTTTTATACAATCCCATGGTCTGCAGACCATGGGTAGATCTACTAAATCTGACACAGCTTACATAAAAGAAGGGAAATTTTTTTTATGACACTTTACTATCTACACACTCCGCGACCATAACTTGCGGAGACTTTACACTTTACATATCAAAACTTGGGCTTTTTCCCCAAAATTAACTGCAAGGGACCCTGTCTCAACATCTTTCAAGGCTACCACCTTGAATGAGGACTCCAACCCTCTGAATCTAAGTTAATCTCCAACCTGATATATACATGAGGACTCCAATCCTCTCAATCTAAGTCAGGATCTAACCTTATCTATATAGGAGGACTTTGATCCTCTCAATCTAAATCAGGATCTAACCTTATCTATATAGGAGGACTTTGATCTTCTCAATCTAAGTCGGGATCCAACTTGATCTATATATGAGGACTCCAATCCTCTTAAGCTAATCAAGGCTCCAACAATTCCAAAATACTTACAATACACTGTGTTCAATAGATTCTCCAAAAGGGTCTTCAAAATATGCTTCAATATGTTTCATCAAGTCAACTTCAAGTCTGCAACAAGGGGCCTCCAAAAGCTGCTTCAAAGATCTTCAATGATTGCTACAAAAATAGCTCAAAAATATCTAACGTTAGCTCCAAATATACTTTAGGTATCTTCAAAAGGGTTCTTCAGGTCTTCTCAAAAACTTTGCAAGTCTTGCTTAAGGTCTAATCCAAAAACTTGTTTTAAAATCTGCTCAAGGAATGATAAAATATTATCTAAAATCTACCTAAGGTTAGCTCCAAGTCTTATACATAAACCCAATCCAAATTTTGCTAGAGTCTACACAAAAATTAGCTCCAATTTATGGTCAAAGGACAGGAAGAATAACCCTCTTTGCCTCAGGTCTGAGGAAGGAATAATTCTAGCTTCAGGGCCGAAATATCACAGTCCAAAAATCTTGCCACAGGGCTAAATTTCGCTAGCCACTAAGGGACCAAATTTCATTAGGATTTAGGTTGAATTACAGGTTTGTATTGGGCTAAAATTTGTGCAATAATTGAGTTGAAGTTAGGACGAACTTGTTCCTCCAAAATAGGCAAAGTCTACTCCAAAAATATCTTCAAGAATAGACCATAACCACATAAACCAAAACCCAAAATCGAGTGTTTCTTCCATAGGGTTCATGAGATATGAACATCTATTCTTCCTCTTACCTAATATCCTCTGCTTATTTTCTTGCTTGGATGAGTTAATGTCCAAATGAGGTTGAAATTCCCTCTATTTATATTGGTCAATCACATAACCTGAAATGTCATGTCTATTGGGGAGGGACAACTTGTTTCATTATTGGATCTGACCTAAGCATAAGCCATTTTTTCCGAGAGTTTAATTATAGATCTATTAGATTAATTTTCATGGATGTAACTCACCAGTCATGTTTGAATTTTTTTTAGGAGTCACTTGTAAAGTTTAATGGGATTTATGCTTGATAACAATTTTGCAACTATTATTCTCTATTATCTTGCTTTTTTATGTAACTATAAATGTGTGCTGGTATTTCAAGGCTTTGTTGGTATTTCATGAACCACCATGAACATGTGATCAAGCTTGAATTGTGATCAAGGTATGTAAGCGAATTGCACCCATGATATGATTGTATTGTGTATATCTATATATTTTTATGTCTTTTCATATTTCCTATGATGGGATTCTAACATGTGACATGTTGTATAAAAGGAACTTCAAATATACTCTCTAAGAAACTCCATTCGTACACTCATCCAACTCAAGGAAGTGGTTTTTTTCATAAATATAATACATAAATAGCCTCCACTAGTGGTCATTGTATAGTCTCTTTGAAATGAAGCTACCTGCATCATTAGATTATGTTAAATGAGACAATGTCACAGCTCTAAATGTATTCATTTTCTAGTTCAGCAATTAGGTGTTCCTCAATAAGATCATCAAAAGACACCAAGTCATCTTTGATATTCATCATTATATGAAGCTTCTTAATGTCATATCCTACAGCAATAAGCTTTGAAGCTCCCCAAAATAAGTCGGGCATTTGTACACTCCTCACAGCCTCTTCAATGTTTTGCATATATGTCTCATGATCTGGCCAAGGTTTCACATCCTTGTAGTACATAATTCATATTTGTTGGCAAAAATATTGATAGGACCAATTCAATTTCCATCAAATTTACTTCATGGATTAGACCTCCTCAATTATACTTTGACATCAATGACAACTTTAATCAGTAGATACCATGTAGAAGCACCCTAAACTTTAGTAAGTATGAGTATACCTCCTAGGAGATATGCTACACATATGGAATTGACTTCTTCATTTTATGATCATTGCAACTTTAATGGAGGAATGTGTGGTCAATAGATTATTCGTATGATCCAATGGTTGATTATGTGAGTACAATAGTTACAGATCTATATATGATAAATTTGAGTGAAATTGTGAAGGAATAACATTGGTGCTTATGCAAACATTTTCCTCATAAAAATGAAGTGTCGGCTTTCAAGTTTACTTCAAAAGCATTTACTTCTTGCCAAGAGATTCTTCAAATGATGTTAGGTGCATGGTGTATGGGTGACCCTTTCTTTTTTTGTGATGGACATACACATGTGAAAGTGTTGAAGACCTTGATAGCTTGGTCAATTCTTCTTGATACCTTTGGATGAGCATTGGACATTTCAGAAGAGAAAATTGACCCCTAAATGTCATTGGCACACTTCGTTGTTTTCTTGAAGGCTTGTACTTGACATGAGGATGCCTGGGTTCATAAGGTGGTCATGTAGTGGTAAAATCCGATGAGCTCATTGCTTTGGATGAATGTTGTAGTCTTAAAAGCTTGTTGAGGAGCATTGGACACAATTCATGAAGTTTCCATGCCTTAGCCTTGCTCACTAATGACATTTGACTATACCGCTTCACATTTCGGCCCACTAATTAGATATAGGTTTTTTGTAAGGATTTCCACTCACTTTATTGTTGGCCTCCCTTATCTCTCATTTCCATAGAGGAAGGACAGAGTCCTTTCACTAACTATTTATTGATCATCTTGTGTTAAATATGTGAGTGGAGTTAATCTCTCTCTCTCTCTTTGTAGTCTTCATAGTATTATTCCATTTCTTTAAAGAGATAGGGTTATTAGAGAAGTTCAGGGTTTTTCTAGGGTTAAATTTTCACCTTGAAGAAATCCAATAAGCTATGGTTTGTAAAAAAATATCGAAGGATATGGAAGCATTGGTCTTCAGTAGCCCTTATGAAAAAAGAAGCCTAGGATTTTAAAAACCCTTGTGCTACAAGTTGTGCTTTATTGAAGAGGATAAGAGAAGGAAACATCTAGGACATTTGTGAGAGACAAGTGTTAAAGAAAAAGAGTTGGTGTCCATGGTAGATTTTTGTATATCTTTGATAATGGCTAGAATTTTCATGGTTTTCACTACCTAGAGTTTCGAATTTGTACATGTGTTAATATATGAGTAGGCACATGTACTTCATTTTTATCATATATATATATATAGGAGAGAGAGAGAGAGAGAGGACATTTGTGGGATACAAGTGTTGAAGAAAAAGACTTCTTGTTGATGCTATCTTGTTGTATATATTTGATAATGGACAGGATTTTCATGGTTTTCACTAGCTAGAGATTTTTAAAGTGTGAAAAAGTGTACATGTATTTCCATTTTATCATGTGCGTGTGAAGTTTTGAATGATCAATAAGTGTGTAATTGCATATTTAATTTTCATGTTTCATGGTCTTTTTGAATGGTTAATTTTAAGCACTTATAATTCATACTAATTTGACATAACACACAAGTGGTTTAACATATATCCTACTTATAATAAAGAAAATTCAATATCGTAAATTTGTAATAGTTAAAGTGATCTCAAAATTATTATGCTTGGAAATTGTACCGTAAGGATTTGAACATTTTCGAACATGTTGGATATTTTTTCTCTTGGACAACCTAATGTGTTGGATTGAACATAGATGAATTACCATCATCCATTGTTTGATACTATAAATTAGCATTTCAAATCAACCCTAAGGCTGAAGTTCATGTGCCCAATATTTGGTAAATGTCCTTGTGAAGTGAAATTTCTAAATTCAAAATTACATATATTTGAAATTTGAAATGGAATTAATGTATTAATAATGACTTCTAACAAATAAATAATCTTTGTTGAATTCAAGATTAATTCATTAATGCCATTTCTCATTTAAACAAATATGGGTCTCTAAATGTTGTTGATTGTTGAATCAATATGTCATTGCAAAAACGTTTATATTGGAAATTATTTTTATCATTGCATTGTAAATTATATAGAACAATGTAAAATTTGAAACGGGAACTATAAACTCAAAACAAAAACTCTAGTAAAAAAAACCTCAAAAAACATGAAAAAACAACCCAAAAACGAAAATTGTGTATTACGGAACGATGTTTTTTTAAGGGTAAATTTTCAACATTTTTTTTAAAATGGTAGTAAAAACTAATTGTTTGTGCAAAAAAGATGAAGAAAACACATTTAAAACGAAAAGTGTTGATACTAGAATAACAATTTTTTTTCAGGGTACAATTTCAACATTTTTTGGCAATGGCATTAAAGATAAAATAATGGGACCCAAAAAACCTTAAAACTCCAACAATTTTCATCCATGTCGTTAAAGATGAAATATCATGACTCTAAAAATCCCTAAAATTCTAATTGTTTTCAACCATAGCATTAAAGAAAAAATATCATAACTCAGAGAAACCTTAAAATTTTGACAATTTTTCAACCATGGAATTAAAAAACCTTAAGTTTTCAACATATTTCAACCATGACATTATGAACAAATTATATGACTAAAAAAACCTTTAAAAATGAACATCTTAATGAAAGAGTCATTATTGCAAGAGTAATTTTTATTTTAAACGCTAAAAGTATAGCTTTTTTCAAATCTTAGCCTAAAACAACTTATATCATTGCAACAAAACATAAAAATCAACCATCCAAATGAAGTATCCCCTTTTAATGAGGCATTAAAATTGCAACATTTTTTTTAAGTATGGTATTAATCAAATAATAACAATAAATAATATCATAGCAATATCATTGCATAATTTAAAAATTCAAGATTAATTTCTAATATTTTTTTTACTTTTAATCAAAATATCAGTACTTATAGATTAAATGAAACATAAATTATTTCTCTAAGTTATTGTTGCATTATGGATATTCTAAACAAATGAATTCATCATAATTAAAACATATAATCCAACAAATGACTCATGACTTCATGTGATATCTTATGGAAGTTAAAATATTTATTTCAAGTTACCATGAAAACATCATTTACATAAAATATCTTCGACAATTATTCAAAATCACTCATATGTTCTGGCACACCATCATAATTTAAAACATCTTTAGACGAATGGCTAGATGCAAATGAAGATGACTTGTATACTTCTCTTTCATCAACTAGTGCCTCATCTGATTCAACATGCATGCCCACCATTTCAGGTTTCAAAAGACTTCTAGATCTGTGACTTGGTCCAACAAACTCTCATCTCAACATTGTTTCTTCTAGTAGAAACCTCTTCAGAATCTTTATTTTCCTGAAGTGAAGAGTTCCTCTCTTTGTTAAATTTAAGTCATAAACAAGTATGTCAACATCGTCCAATTTTATTAGGTTTGTGCGGCGACGATTTATATTTGTACCCTTTCTTTTTCTCTTTCTGCTAATTTTTTTTATCAACTACCATCTTTGGCTTGTACACACCATTGAATGGGTGTGTATTTTTGGCATACAAATGTACTTCAACACCTACAACATCTTCATTTTCTTTAACAACCTTTATAACCTTGGAAAACTAGAATGGATAGCCATGTGGATCTCCATATACTAACACTGTGATAATGCAACCCACCCTTGTAAAGGTCTTCCATGGCTTCACGTTGTGCACGAGATCTTCTGGAACCAATATACATTTCTCTTTCCTATACCTATGAAGAATTGATAATACCTTGAGATTATTGTTGTTCAACAATGTTTCTCTCCTCATGTTCATTTGACACATTTTGTGGCCAAATAAATGGAGGCTTCAAAAGTATATCTTCATTTGTCTATCTTGAAATGATATCACTTTTATTATTGAAAAAATACTCCCACCAAACAAAACCAACAACATCGAAGTAATCATATGTATATCTAATAGCTTTTTTAATTTATTTCAAGCATTCAGAATAATTTATATCTCTCTTCTGCCTTCATGCATTATGAATTTCAGCCACTGATTGTAATAACAATATTTTTTATGCAAATATTGAATGACCTTGAATGAACTTAAAAATGCCAAATCTGATGATGGCCCCCATTCTGTAGTAGTTGAATACTTCTTGCCCCATATAAGTGTTTTCCATCGATTTTTTTGATGCAAAATTGATGTTTGGAATCTAATGTCATTAATTTTTTCAATGCATTTCTCCTCACCATGCGATCCCAAAATAAACCTTCGCATGTCAATAGTTTCTTCCAATGTATGAAAAATAGACTCTGGAATGTATGATTTCTTAATACATTCAATTAATGATGGCAGGTTCCCAACATCCTTCCTCCTCAATGTTACTGAAAAATGACTGAACACTTGATCAATATAGTCATGAGTGTGACCAAAAAGAAGGAAATCAACCTTTACTTTCCAAAAAAATCTCAATTCAACATGCATGTTTAGATATTAAAAAAAAAAAAAAAAAACTAATTTTTGTTTACATGACAAGTGTTGTCCAATTGCAGATACAAAACTTCTGGAAGATTACCAGACCAAAGAGAAATCACTTCATAAATTATGGTTATTGTAATATTTGTATCATTATGAATATTTGGAGCTTTGAAATAAACGCTTGGCATTTTCTAATTAAAGACGATACAACCAACCAAGTGAAACTGGATAAAAATTTCCTCCTGTAATTTTTTTGGTGTGCAGACAAAATGTGGTAGAAGTGTTTTCTTTTGGTCCATACCATCAATTATAAAACCCAAATATTTATTCGGATTATCATAACACTTCTTTTGATGCTTGTACAACTTTTTCTCTTCACTTTGTTGATCGCAATGCTCTTGAAATGCTTTGACAATTGAATTTGCACATAACATAAAAGAAACCTATTAATAAATACATTTTCATAGTTGATAACTATATAATTTTTAAAAATAATGTTATGAATGCATAACTCTTTTTTCCCCTTGACATTTATACTTTTATTTATTTATTTAAGAGAATTACATGTATTGCAAACTCCCATCCTTGTCTTCTTAGGAATACGGACATTGTTGAATTGGCTCCTCCAAAAATTCATAAAATATTGATATGTAATAAAATTACCATCTCCTCCAACACCTTGTACAAATTTTTTGTATAAGTTTTAGATTTCTCGTCTTCAGAAATTATCTGGAATATGTATTGCGTCTCTATTTGGCATACACTCTCCATGCTTTGAAAAGAAGTCTTGCGTCCATGACAGTGCAATATTTTCTAATGGCCCAAACTCTCGTTTATGATGTACTTTTGAGTAAAATGTGGGATTGTTTTCCAATTTTTCTTGGATTCTTGACAAACGAAAATTACCAATTGAAGGAAACATTTTGAAAGCCTTTATACAAAGAAATAAAGACCCTTTATGATAATCATAACCTGATAATGTAAATTGTATGCACCCCACTAAATATGAATTTTGCATGCTTTTATTCATTAACAAATATCTCTTGCTTTTCTCCAATGAAAACTTGAAATCCATATGTTTCAAGCAATAATTTTGACAACATTCACTTGAAATCAAATCACTGATAGAAATTATTCTCATGAGATATTTTGTCCTATCTCTTGTATAACTGGAATATTTTGGATTGATACAAAAAGGTCTACTCCTACTCCTAGATACAATATTTCTTGGCAACATCCCCATCCTTTCATCATCCTCTATAAGAATTTTCATCATCATTAGGTGGAATATTATCCTCACTATGATCATTCTAAACATCATTAGGAAATTCATCAGCATCATTTCTTGGAAAATATTCATTACCATCCTCACATGCAGGAAATTTTTCACTACCATCATCTGTGCTTTTGAAATACAGACTTGAAGGATATTCTTCGTCATCTTCATCCTACCCTTTGTCATTGCTTCCCCGGTAGTCCATAGAATTAGGATTAAGTGGAAAATTTGACTCTCTATTAATGGAAAATATTCATCCTTCCCTTCATCATTTTTGCTCTCATAGTCCTTAGGATTAGGACTAAGTGGAAAATGTGACTCTCTATTTATTGGAAACTTTTCATCCTGCCCTTCGTCACTTCTACTCTCATAGTCCTTAGGATTAGGGCTAAGTGGGAAATGTGACTCTATATTTACTGGAAATTCTTCGTCCTACCCTTCAGCACTACTTCTCTCATAGTCCTTAGGATTAGGACTAAGTGAAAAATGTGACTCTCTATTTACTGGAATTCTTCATCCTTCCCTTTGTCACTGCTTCTCTCATATTCCTTAGGATTAGGACTAATTTTAAAATCAGACTTTCTATTTATTGGAAATTCTTCATCCTTCCCTTTGTCACTGTTTCTCTCATAGTCCTTAGGATTAGGACTAAGTGGAAAATGTGATTCTCTATTTATTGGGAATTTTTCATCCTGCCCTTAATCAATACTTCTCTCATAGTCCTTATGATTATGACTAAGTGGAAAATTTGACTGTCTATTCATAGTGAAAGAATTCTTTTTATATTCATCAATATGAATAGAATTGTTACGCGACGAAAATGTTGATGCTCCAAAAAGAGAAATTTCACTATCAGAAGAATCGATGACTTTCAAACAAAAGATGTTGAATGATACAAATGCCCTCTCACCCAATGATAATTTATAGTTCAAAGAATGAAAATTTCCCTCCAATGTTTCCCTCGAAAAAAATTCGCTGAAAATTTTCCCTCCAAAAATTTCATTCAAATATTTCTCTCCAAAATTCCTTTTAGAATCTATTTGAAAACATTCTACTAAAATTTTGTCTTGAAAATTTTGACCCTAATTTCCATTCAAGTTTTCCTTTAACACATTCCTTCAAAATTAAAATAAATATTTTACTTAAATTAATCTTTTACTTGAATTATTAAATATTTACTAGATAACTAATTAAATCTTTATAATTTATATTATATTTTTTATCCCACATTTAACAAAAGTTAGTGTATCATCTTAATATTAACTATATGTTAATTTTCTATAATTTTAATTTTAATCCCACATTCAAAAAGCGATAAAGTAATCTCATAATCTTTGTTATATAATAATTTGCATTGTTACTATTTCTTACATCACATCAAGTCTTCTTGAGGTTTTGTAAAAAATCTTGAAGTTATTTTGCAATGGAGCTACATTGTCATCGACGAGACATTCAACAAGAGATTTTCGCATTTCAAAAGTTAGTTTCCTTTCTATTTTGACCATTTTAAGAGGAATTTGGGGAAAATAAGTTGTTTTATGTTGACAATTATTTTTCTTTGTCTTGGGGGAGTAGCTCAATTCATTAATTTGAAATTTAGGAAATTGTTGAAATAAGGAAGACCTAAGTTCAAATCCCACTGAGTACAGGTCGTAAATATCTAGAGATTTATTAGTAGTTACGTGTCAGGCGGGTTGCTAGGTTCCTCCAAGATACCAAAAAAAAAACCTATTCCATAATTTATTTTATATTTTGCATTTATTTAAAGAAAAGAATTTTTTCAAGAAAAAAAAAATTGCACCTGGGTCAAGCTTTCCCGCTCCAATGCAAAGAGGTCGTTGTGTCAGGGCATGCATGCGACATAGCAGCCTGCTAGGGGGTCATTGTGTGAGCAAGTGTGCTCGCGACACAACAACCCCCTAGTAGGCAAGGGGTCGCTCTGCCATGGGTGGGCGCCACAAGCATGCTCACTGCATAGCGGCCCCCTTCCTGCTAAGTGGTCGTTGTGCCATGGGTGGGGTGTGCCTATAGCATAACGACCCCCTGCTTACCAAGCAATCATTTTGTCATGGGCGAAGTGCGCCCATGGCACAAGAACCCCCTAAAATGCAGGGGTCAATTCTCGAAATCAACCCCTTGCCTACCAAGGGGCTGATTTCAAGCTAGGGGCCGCTATGCCACAGTCACGCCCACGAGCAGACGAGCCTAACCCAGGTGCAAAAATTATAAAAGTTAACTTTTTTTAAATTTTCAATTTAAAAGTTAAAGGGCTAAATTAAAATAGTTTTTTTTTAGTTTAAAATTTTAAAATCTGGTATTTAAAAAAAAAAAAAAAAAAAAAAAAATTGTTCTTAAGAGATATATATATTTTTTGCAGGAAAATGGCTTCAAGGAAGGTCTTTGTGAATCTTTCTTGACCAAAGGTAGCATTTACATCATCTAAAGTTGCAGGTGGACCCTCAATGAATATTTTTGAACGATATATTCTTTTTGCAGGAAAATGGCTTCAAGGAAGGTCTTTGTGAATCTTTCTTGACCAAAGGTAGCATTTACATCATCTAAAGTTGCAGGTGGACCCTCAATGAATATTTTTGAACGAAGCTGACCTATGTCACATAGTAAAAATATGGAAAGTGGCTCCTTCAAGGAAAAGAAGATGATTTCATATTGGATGAAATCACCAGAAATGAGTTGTACAAAATTTGCATGGTATGTGAAAGACAAAGAAGGCGAAGAAGATATGCAAATATATCTATATGCTACTATGATTGATGATGGTGGAAGTTATAAGATGTTGGGAGAAGTACTATACATATGTTTATGTACTTACAAAATCGCCAATCACATGAGAAGATTAGATATTGTTTTGCATTATCGATGTATGACACGGACGAAAATTCTACAAAGATATGTAAACAAATCGTAAACGACATTGCACAAAAATAAAATAAGTTTGTGTATTTACATTTGTGTTTTGTGTTATTGTAATTGTATCATTATATTTTTATAACTTACTTATTGTTGACATATTATATTTTGTTTGACATAATTTTGTTGAGGGTGTCTCAATTATGCTTGGGGGAGTTTATTTTATAGAGCAAGATATTATGGATGTGGTCAATGGTTTTCACACAGAGTCACAAGAAGATATGAGAAAGAAGAACAAAAATTAGTTCATGATGCTACAAGACTACATATAGGGGATCAACAAAGAATGCCTTTGTGGATCAATATAGTAAAAATAGGCATGTTACTTTTGAAGATGAGGAAGATGAAGGTAAAGAATATGTTTTCATTACTGAGAATAAGATTAGAATTGATGTTGGAAAGGATAAAATCCATAAAAGACAAAAAACAAAAATGCCCAATAATGTCTCTCTTCTAATTCATGATGAGGAGATTACTTATGTAGAAGAAAATATCATAACCCATAGGAGGAAGAAATCAAAATTTGGTCATTCTGAGAAAAAAAAAGGCAACTATGAAGATCAAAGTGAAATCTCAAAGGGAAGTAGGGAAATCATAACACCATGTGATGATGAGGAGATTGCTTATGTAGAAGAAAATATCATAACCCATAGGAGGAAGAAATCAAAATTTGGTCATTCTGGGAAAAAAAACAACAATTGTGAAGATCAAAGTGAAATCTCAAAGGGAAGTAGGGAAATCATAACACCATGTGCTGATTTAGAAGATGGAATTATGAAAACAAAACAAAATGCTATTAAAAGTCAGTTGAGAAAGGAAAACTTAATTGAGAGAATTCGTACATTTCAACTTAATGTCAGCCAATTCTATAAGCCAAATGAAGGACAATCTAAATATCAAATTAAAAAGCCACACCGCCTGCATGTTCATAACTTGAAAGCATTGTTCATTTACAATGCATATGCACATGTGGTTTCTTATGTGCTTCTTTTTTATCCAATTTAAGTTCCTAACAAAGAGGCATTTGAGAATCCAAAATGTTTTAAATACAAATATTATGTAATTGGGGGGAACCATTCTGCATAGGCTAGAAGACAATTGATGGAGGAATGTCCCAATAAATCGTGTTTTCAAACAGTGAGATGTATCATTTATGATGGTTTAACATATACAAGAGCAAAGTTATTAGCATGGAATCATAATATAGATAATGAGTATAGGATGTATATGACTTTCATCCAAAGAGTTAGATTTATTCATAGTGAATTTGAATAAAAAAGTGGTGGGAATAAGACAAAGGTTAGTCTAGCCTTTCAGAAGGAATGTTGTATGGAAATAGGTTATCAAATTGAAGAAAAAATCAATTCAAAAGGTGGGAGAGTAAATTCAAAGATATTCATAGGTATGGATAAAAATTTCCAGATGGCATTTAGAATTGGAGAGATATGAGAATTCATTAATGATATTTTCGACATGTGGGAGAACATTGCCATAAAAAACCAGAAGGTTAAAAAGTCTAAACCAATTATATGTACCAACAGTAAATCAGGTCGTGAAATGAAGCACCTTACATATGATATGACTATCACACCTTAGAAAAAAATGCAAGGAGTAAAGGATGAAAAACTTGTCAAATCAATATTATCATGTGTGAAGTCAAGTGAATTATCATTGGATGAAATGTGTGGGGAATTTCAAAAGTAAGTTTGTGGAATTATTTTTACTTATTTTTGGATTATAATTTTCATTTAAATATAACATATTATTGTTCATAGTATTTGTTATACATTTCAATATATTAACATTTTTTACTTTATTTATTCAGTCATAAGGCTTATATGAAAATACAAGAACAAATGGTTAAATTGTTGATGAAGATAGCTGGGATGATGTTGTATGCAACTACCCAGATTTAAGTTCTACATCAACACTAAAAGATTTTTATCTTACATTTAAAAAGGTATCTTGATTTATACATTCATTTTTATTCATCTGTGTACTATTTTTAATTTAAAACTTACACATATATTTGTTTATTTTATAAAAAGGTGAGGAAGGAAGATAATGGAGCACGAGACAGTTTCAAGACTTTTATTGAAAAAATAAAGATCGAAAGATTGAGGAAGCAACGTATTAAGAATGTTGAACTTGATCCAACTCTTTACTCATTTCATTTGGAATGGGTTCGACACTATGCAATATCAAATAATACAAGGTGATAGTGAATACATTGCAAAACTCATACCTAAAAGGGATTATTCCCTAGTTATTGAAAATAATCATCATGGTTTCAATATCCCCAACATTGAATATGATATTGAGCCTTATACTTATCAAACTTTCAGTAAAGTGGTTACGGGATTTCTAGAAGTCACAAAATCACCATTTTAGAGATTTGTTACATTTCATTCAGACACACAATTTAGAATGTTATTAACAAGCTTCAAGGGAAAATCAAACTCAAAGATGCAACTTACATGGCAAGGCATTGAAATTGTATGTTTTACTAATGTTAAAAAAAAATTGTGTACAAGTTAATTGAAATTTAACTATTTCATGTTACAGGCAAAAGTCAAATCTAATTGGTTGCATTGATCAGATAATTATAAGTGATCATGAGTTCATTCATGTTGAATGTTGGACAAAAGATGATAGCTATAAGTCTAGTTCTGAATTGGGTAGATGGAAAGTGTCATAGCTAAGTACTGCTTCATGATGTTGTTATAAAAAGACTAACATATGAAGATAAAGAAGCAAAAGGAGAGATAGTTAACATTTATAAAAAATCATGGTCATTGATTAACTATATTATTGATTTCTGTTCAAATGAAGGAGATTGGGTTTTGGATCTATTCTCAGGTTCAGGTAAGTTTTCTTATATAAAATTGAATTTCAATATTTTATTTTTTAAGTTTTATGTGTTTATACCAATTTACTTAATTATTTCTTTTGTACTTGATGATTAGGTACAACACTAATATGTTGCTTACAAAAAGGAAGAAATTGCATTTCCATTGAAAATGACTCACTACAATTCAATTTTATTTAGCAAAGAAATAGTGATATTCAATTTATTCTAGATGCAATGCAAGAACTTGGTTTGACGAAAGGGGATTATAATGAATCACTTGTGGCAAAAAATACAAAGGAACCTCAACCACTATTGGATGGAAAGATTGGAAAGGGATACTTTGGGATATTCGCAGATATCAAAGATTCGTTAGAAGAAGAAATGACCAAAATGAAGCAGAAAATATTATGGAAGAAGAGAATAATGAAACTCTAGAATATGATGAGCATGAATTATATGATATTGTTGATTAAATTTAATTTATGCTTACAAATCAAGCTCATTTTTTGGAACTATTCATTAGTTATACTTGTAATGTTTTGACTTTGAGATTTTATGAAAAGAATAAGTATTCAATTATTGTTGTTATATGTTTAATATTTGTAATATGTGATTGTCACTTAATTTTAATGTAGACGTATTTTCTGGAAATAAATAATAAATAAAAGTTCTAATTTTAAACCCTTTAATTTGTTATCTGAAGTCATTGGTTAGCAAAAAAAAGCCTCAAAATGGTGTATTTTTTGTTATAGTCTATATCCAAAGTTGTTTTTTAAACGTGAAAATGTAAAAGAAAATTGCTATTTTTAGTGACAATTAAATTGATGCGACATTGAAAATTTATAACCGAAATGATAAATATATTAAGAAAATCAGAACTTTAAAATATACTATGCAAAAAAACAAAGATCTCGACTAAAAATGAAAAAAAACCAAAACAAAACAAAAAAACACAAACCTGAAAAACACTACAATACTAAAATGAGGGAAAAATAGGAAGACTACTTCAAAAATCGTTAAAATTAAAAAATAATTATCCACACTTAATACATTAGAAAATTTAGTGCCGAAAATAAGTCTTTGAAAAAAAGGGGTTGATGTTGCATTAACACTTTTCAAAATTTGCATGAAAATCACTAACATTTTAAAAATAATGTTCATGTTTGATACATAAGAAAATTTAAAATGTCAAAATATGCAAAAAAAAAGAGATATTCTAAATTAGCATTTTTCAAAATCGAATGATTTTTTGCTACCTAAAAAAAATGGGTACTCGGTACAGTTCTCGTTTCAATGTTTAAATTGTTATGGTCACATCAACAAAAGTATGATAGATCTATTTCCAAATATGAAATATTCTCCTCAAAACAATAAATTGTTATCAATTCATTCATATAAATCGATTTCTTCACTAAATATCAATTATATTTATCACCACTAAGTTAGAACTTTAACCAAAATATTATACCTTCTCTATTTCAACTTGGAATTACACTATACTTAACAAACCTCTTTATTTATGTTGTACTTTGACTCCACAAGCTCTTTTACCTTCTTAACACACATCTTTTTGTTGAAGTTTAACTTCATATTCTTGTTTATCTTTGAACTTAGAAATTTAGCACAAACCTTTGTGTTGAACTTTGATTCAATATTTTTTTGGTTAATCTTTGAATTTAAAGTAAACCTTGTATTGAATTTCGATTCCACACCACACTTGTGCTAAAGTTCTCCATGGTCTTATTTATATTTGAACTTAACACAAACCTTGGTGTTGAACTTTGATTCAACCTTTATCTTAATCTTTGATTCAACTTTTTTCTTAATCTTTAAATTTAACACAAACCTTAAACTTTTATTCCAAACATTTTTCTATATTTAAACTTTAATTTGCAAATACCAAGACCAAGATTAATATCATGTCTGAATTAATGAACACATTTTCCCCTCTAATATCAAAATATATTGTTAGTTTTTTTCCTTAATTTAAATTGTCATGTAGAGTAATCATCGGATGGAGACATCTAATAAAAATAAATTTTAAATTATTTCTTTCACGAGTTTATCAGATTGTCGACATTTACAAACTCAGTTAAATTCATTTGACTATGTTTTTTCTTTCCAAATGTAAAAATTAAAATTTCACTACATAAATAATATCCCATATTTTAGGGTCGTCACCATACATGTTAATTTAAAAAAAAAAAACTACGTTTACTATAGATAAAAATCAAATAATATCTAATTATTTTATATGAAATGTGTAAATGATTATTTTGGGAGATATTGATGAGGTAAGGAAATAAATGTGTTTTATTTTATGTTGCAATTATTATATAATTTTATGCAACTAATCCTCATTTTTATATATGATTTAAGATTAAGCAAAAAAAGAGTATAATAGAGAGAAAAATAATAAGTTACTAGAAACTAAAGAGGGATTAAAAGTAAAAACAATATAATATTAAAAGTTTGGTCATTTATGTTAACTAGTATTAATATTGGGGTTTTTATTACAAGAGGCCATGGAAATGGAATGGAAACCAACTCCCGTAAAGATAAAAAGGTTGTAAAAGGTCAAAGAGAGGGAGCTTTGGAGGAGGATTTGGGGAAGGAAACTTATGTTTGAACGGGTCCAACACATAGGTAGTGTGAACTGGATTCTATGAATGTGTAACTTACTCATGCAATTTTGATGTATAGTATTTTCTTTTTGTAATTATTTTTCTTTTTAGTTTTATAGTGTTACTCTGATACATGGAATGGTTTATATAAATTGACATGATCAGATAATAAATCATTATAACATTACTTCATTTGTTTCTCCTTCTA